>RANY01000314.1:0-35388 GCA_009805235.1 Neurospora pannonica FGSC 7221
CTGGGGCGCCCTCGGCGGCGGCAGCTTCAAGTCGGAGGAGCAGCGACAGCAGCAGGCCAACGAGGGCCGCAAGATCAAGGCGACGGAGGAGCAGATCAAGATCAGCCGGGCTCTGGAGAAGATTGCGCAGCGTAAGAACACGGCCATCACTTCTGTCGCCCTGGCGTACGTGATGCACAAGGCCCCGTACGTGTTCCCGATTGTCGGTGGCCGGTCGGTCGAGCACCTGAAGGGTAACATTGAGGCGCTCAAGCTGGCGCTGTCGGACCAGGATATCGAGGAGATTGAGGGCGCGGTTCCGTTCGATGTTGGGTTCCCCAACTCTTTCCTCTATGGAGACAAGGTTCCTGCCCACCCAAGTCAGGTCTGGTTGATGGGTATGGCGGGCACGTATGATTATGTCCCGGTGCCGAAGCCTATCGTGCCAACGGCGGAAGATGGTCAGTAGAGCCGACATCGCCGCCAGAGGTCAATGAAGGTTAGGTGGGAACAGAAGCTGTAGTGTTAGTACGTTTGAATGTGCTTCGAGTTGGGCTATATTTGATCGTGTTAGTGTATTGAACTGTTGTTGTGGAGGACGCCATAATCGTAACAAGTGCGATTTGAAGAGGTATTAAGCATCAAGCTTTCAAGAACCTGTTTGGCACATTTTAGTACATATTTGTTTGGTAGAAATGTATAGTATTTGGGGGTATCTCAAAGCTGACATGAAACTTGTTTCCTTTCTCCTCTCGTTGTACTTCAAACCCTTCGCTTGCCGACCTTGCCGCCAAGTGATAGCTTTTCCAATCCCTTCTCTGCGTCTGACAAGGGTCTTCCAACACTAGCCGGAATCTCGAATACGGCGTGTTCCTCTTCCTCTTGTTGATCTTCCTCATCTTCCTCATCATCTGAATCGTCTTCGCCTTCATCCTCCTCGTCCTCGTCCTCGTCGAGCTCATCTTCCTCCACTGCCTCTCCCGCGTCAATCTTTGCCTGCTGTTCCTGAATAGCCTTCTCCAATTCCTTGAGCATCTTCTTGGTAAACCCTGAAGCTTCCACAGCAGCATCCAACCGTTTCGCACCGTCCTTTCCAACGGTCTTTTTAGCGTCCTTGAAGAAGGGGCCGGGTTGTGTGGGAACAAAGTGGAAGCGCTTCTTAAAGAACCTCTTGATGCATTCGACATCGCGGTCAAAGTACATCTCGGCGTTTACGTGGTCCATAGACACCATTTGTGGGAAGTCGATAATAACCGGAACAAGGGTCACCGTCTCCGTCTCCTTCTCCTCGCCGTCCTCGATCGTGTACTTGTTGGTCCGCTCCTCCTTGATCAGAATGTTGAACTCGTTGAAATCACCATGGATGAGGCCATGCTTGGCCAATCGGAGGATGAGGTCGATGAGCTCGGCGTAAAGGCTCGCGGGATCTGGAACCGAGGAGACCTGTCTGAGTGGTAGGGACTCGACCAGGCTCATGACGATGGTGTGTCGGGACTGGGAAATCGGTTCGGGCACGGGGAAGCGTTCTTCTTGGAGAGCCTGCATGAAGGCGTATTCCTTCATGGCCGCGAGCCGCGAGAGGTACATCCACGAACCGCCTTGCCGGTTGCGCAGGTAGTCGCGGTTAGACTTGACGGTACGGAAGGAAATGCGGCCCAGGCGATGGATCTTGAGAATCTTCTGCTTGCCGGTCTTGTCGGCCACAATCATAATGTCGGATTCCTTGCCGACACCAACACGACTACCGACGCTGTAGACGACATCCTTGGAGGAGTGGGTGTGCAGGGCGAGATAGTCAAGACCGCCGTAGGTCAGTCGGTAGCCGTCGTACTTGGCCTCCTTCATGCGTCCAATGAGGCCAGACTTGGCAAGGGTCGCTATGCTCCTGTGCACACCGCTGGCGCCGCCCTTGAGACGGGCAATTCTCTCGATCAGAGGGGTGGGGACAAGCTCGTGGTTCTTGCTGCCCATCTCGACGGCAGTCAAGACTCTCCAGTCTTCTGCCGTGAGATGGCGTAAAACTCTGGTGTCCAAAAACATGGTTGTGGGTTTTTGCTGGTAATTGTCGGCCGATTTTCTGTGAGAAGTTTCCTGTTGTTGTGTTGATGTCCAATGATCGAGGCTCTAGTCGAAGTACAGGCCCAGGTTGGGTGAAATTGATATGATGTAGGCGACTCGAAACTTCAAAGCTGATGTCCAGAACGGAAAGTGGGCGTCCCCAAATTCCAAATGCACGGTTGCGATAAGATCTTCCCGATAAGATAGGGCTGGTTGTGGGCTCGCGGTGGTCCAAACCTGCCCTGGAAGTGGAACGCCAGGTCCAGGCCAGTAGCTTATCTTATCAGAAGCTGGGGAGGAGCGGAATTTGTATCTTCCAGCCTCTGATGACGCCTCATCCCCACCGAGGCTCCAGGACCCACTTAAGGCGGGCAGCATCGCAGGGGCGTTCTCAGACGGCGAGCTTTCAGGCGGCAAGCGAGTCGCGTAACCACTGATTGCTGCAACCGCACCTGCTTGGTTGGAGCTCCCTGGCGTTGACTCCATAGTACCGTAACTGCCACTACCTTTGCTGGCTTCAGCAACTCACTGCTTCTGGGCGAATCTGTTAAGCTCCGTCCTCCAAATCGTCACCCGAACAACAAACTCAAACAACCGAACTCATCTCATCCACTTTTAATTCTGACATTTTGCTCACGACCGGACCTCAAGTTCCTGTCGCTCAAGCAATCTCGGTGACAAAACTTGAGCATTTCTGCAGCAGCAAACGCCACCGCCGCGTTCATCTACCCCGGCCAACCCAACCTACCTTGGTTTTCCCTCCAACTGGACCCATCGGCTCTGCGAATCCTCCCACCTACAACCATCACGACCAGTAATCATGGCGCAAGAGAGCGACCTGTCTAAGACGGCCGATAAGGGCAAGGGAAAGGCCGTCGATGACGAGAAGAAGCCCCAAGATGTCGATGGAAAGACTCCCGCAAGCGGAAAGAAGGAGGAGGAACAGAATGGTGGGTTCTGCGGTCACTCTGACCGACTTTAGGTATCGGCGCTGGGCTTCTGCTGACAGCGCTTTCCGTTAGCTTCCGAGGAACTCAGTGAAGAGGATCAGCAGCTCAAGAGCGAGCTTGAGATGCTCGTTGAGCGGCTAACGGTTAGTTCTTCGCAATGACGTGATAGAGGCTTGAGACGGGCTTGGGCTTCTCTAACAATGCATGTCTCCAGGAATCCGATGCGACCCTCTACAAGCCGGCCCTCGAGGCCATGAAGAACTCCATCAAGACATCCACATCCTCCATGACGGCGGTACCGAAGCCGCTCAAGTTCCTCCGCCCGCATTATGAAACCATGACGAAACTCTACGACGAATGGCTCGCTGGCCACGACAAGTCATCTCTCGCAGATGTTCTATCGGTGATCGGTATGACATACTCGGACGAAGACCGTCAGGATACTCTCAAATACAGACTCCTTTCCCCGACACAGGATATTGGCTCGTGGGGTCATGAGTACGTTCGCCATCTCGCCCTCGAGATTGGCGAAGTCTACGCTAAGCGCATAGCCAACGATGAGCCGACTCAAGAGCTGGTCGATCTTGCCCTGGTCCTGGTGCCGCTCTTCCTCAAGAGCAACGCTGAAGCCGATGCCGTCGACCTGATGAGCGAGCTGGAGATCATCGAGGAGCTTCCCAAGTTCCTCGACGAGAACACGTACTCGAGAGTTTGCCTGTATATGGTGTCCATGGTCAACCTTCTCACCTACCCCGACAACGAGACCTTCCTTCGCGTAGCGCACAGCATCTACAAGAAATACAACCAGCATACCCAAGCCATGGTGCTTGCGATCAGACTTAACGACCTCGGACTCATCGAGAACGATTTCGAGGCGGCGGACGAGGATCCTGCGCTTCGCAAGCAGCTCGCTTTCCTTATCGCGCGCCAGGGTATTCCATTGGAGTTTGAAAGGAGCAACGATGACGACGAGAAGATCTACGAGTGCCTCTCCAACCAGAAGCTGTCGGAGTATTTCAAGTCCCTCGGAAAGGAACTCAACATTTTGGAGCCCAAGACGACTGAGGATATCTACAAGAGCCACCTCGAGAGCAGCCGTGTCGCTGGCATGACCAACTTTGACTCCGCCCGACACAATCTCGCCGCTGGCTTCGTCAACGCTTTTGTCAATGCCGGCTTTGGGAGCGACAAGATGATGCTCGTTGGTAAGGACAAGGACAGCTGGGTGTGGAAGACCAAGGATGAGGGTATGATGTCTACAGTGGCGTCGCTTGGAACTTTGCTCCTTTGGGACGTCGAAAACGGTCTCGACCACGTCGACAAGTATACCTACCTCGAGGAGGAGCAAATTCAAGCTGGCGCATACCTCGCGATCGGTATCATGAATACTAATGTTAGGACCGATTCCGAGCCCGCGATGGCCCTGTTGGCCGATCCCGACAAGCTTGCACACAAGAACCCGCTCATCCGCGTGGCTACCATTATGGGTCTCGGATTGGCGTACGCGGGGTCTTGCAAGGAGGAGCTTCTCTCGTTCCTGGTTAACATCATTAGCGACCCTGAGGAGAGCATGCAGGTATCGGCCATGGCTGCCCTGGCCTGCGGTATGATCTTTGTTGGCTCCTCCAATTCCGAAGTCAGCGAGGCTATCGTGACTACCTTGTTGGACGAGGAAAGTGGAAGCCGCCTCAACGACAAGTGGTCCAGGTTCCTTGCGCTTGGCTTGGGTCTCCTGTATTTCGGTCGCCAGGAAGAGGTGGACGTTATTCTTGAGACGCTCAAGGCGGTTGAGCACCCTATGGCTAAGCCAACTGCTGTTCTTGCTGAGATTTGCGCCTGGGCTGGCACCGGTGCCGTCCTCAAGATCCAGGAGCTCCTTCACATCTGCAACGAGCACATTGAGGATGGAGAGGAGAAGAAGGGCGAGGAGTTGCTTCAGGCCTATGCCGTTCTCGGTATTGGCTTGATTGCAATGGGCGAAGACGTCGGGCAGGAAATGGTTCTCCGTCATTTCGGACACCTTATGCACTATGGCGAAGCCAACATCCGACGAGCGGTGCCTCTGGCTATGGGTCTCATCAGCCCTAGCAACCCCCAAATGAAGGTTTACGACACTCTTTCGCGGTACAGCCACGACAATGACAATGAAGTCGCCATCAACGCCATTTTCGCCATGGGTCTCTTGGGTGCCGGTACAAACAACGCCAGACTTGCCCAGCTGCTCCGTCAGCTTGCTAGCTACTATCACAGAGACCAGGAGTCTCTGTTCATGGTCCGTATCGCGCAAGGTCTCCTGCACATGGGCAAGGGCACTCTTTCCGTCAGCCCCTTCCACACAGACCGTCAAGTACTTTCAAACGTGGCTGCGGCCGGCCTCCTCGCTGTGCTGGTGGCTATGATCGATGCCAAGCAGTTCATTACCTCGAACTCTCACTACCTTCTCTACTGGATCGTGACAGCAATGCATCCCCGCATGCTTGTTACCCTGGATGAGGACTTGAAGCCTTTGACAGTGAACGTCCGTGTCGGTCAGGCTGTTGATGTGGTGGGCCAGGCTGGTCGCCCCAAGACCATCACCGGCTGGCAGACCCAGAGTACACCAGTACTACTCGGATACGGTGAGCGTGCTGAGCTCGAGGATGACCAATATATCAGCCTTAGTAGCACCCTTGAGGGTCTCGTCATTCTTCGCAAGGTATGTGCAGATCATTAACAGTACCTACCAGATTGTACCTTACTAACCTGTTTCCGCAGAATCCCGACTGGGAGGGTGAGAAGTAAAGGGGCTGCAGGTTGGGCGATGTATAGGGCAGTTGTGTGATCTGGTGTGTTTTAGAACGTTGAGAGGGATCGTTAGGAGGAGATGGAAATATTCATCAAGAGCCAAAGAAAGGGCGGCTAAGCAGACACCACGCACGTGCATATGCAGTAGAAAAGCGGACTATATCATTTAAACTGTGTCATAAGGTCCCTAACGGATATTCAAGATAGCATTTCTCGGAATTCGATTGCAAAGGTTGTACAAAAGAGTCCTGTGGTTGATGCAGTTTGGAAGAGCCCTTCATTCCACTCCACTTGATCTTTACACAACAGCCCAGCCGGCTTACTGGGATTAGGGCACTGTAGACTGTAGACGTCGGCTACTGCGTTCGCTGTCTTCTCCTTTCCTCCTTTTGTCTCGTCCGTGAGAAAGGAAGGTTCAAGTTTTGTCCTTGCAGCCCGGTGACTCACTGTACGTAATTGTAACTTTCGCATTGCGGAGGTCATTTGGGGAGTCAGTGGCGAGTGGATGTTGATTTTCCATGCTGCGCCAAGAGTGGCCTTGGTGTTAACAAATAGGAGTTGCCAGGGATCGAATAGTGCGGCAGAATGAACACGTCTCGAGAGCTACTTTGTCTTTTAGGCCTTGAGCAGCAGAGTTTATATCACGAACCTGACAAAAGTTGCAAAGGTTGTCTGTAAGTGTAGTAGGAAGTTGTGAGTAGAGGCAGGTGTTAGTTGTCGCACTTACCCCGGTCCCGTCTATACCGGGGACGGGCTACGTAGGAAGAGCGCTTAGTGCCACCGGGCCTGCCATTCCCGGTGGATGATCCCGCTAGCGCTACGGGGGTCTATGTACGGGCTGAAAGGCGCACTCTTAACACGTCTGCAAGGGTCTAAAAGGAAAGAGAAGTGGAGGCAAAAAATTCCATGTCAGACAAATGTTTGTTTCTTGTCATTCATCTTTTGAAACCTTCATCAGTTTCTCTTTACCCGAACCTGACTGTCAAACTGTTCCTAAACCTCTTGAGAACCATCCCCTCGGTTCCCTTCGCAGCTGTCGTCCCATCCTTCAAAAGAACCCTCTGATGCTTTCTGCACGAACGCATCTGATCATCGGGTTCGTTGATTGGCTGGGTTGCGTCACCGCAAAGACAAATTAGTCTATTCCGCTCGAGCATCGAGGACACGGCGTTCTGCAGGTAAGTTATGCAGTGTTACTGTGGCTTTTACAGCTATGATGGCTAACAATGTTGAGTAGGTTGCGACTATAAACATATGTGAAATCCAGGCAAGCTTGAATTTCCGATATCCAGATTTGAAGGGGTAGAAAAAAAGGCGTGTCTTACATCAAAACCGCGTTCCGAGCTTCTCACCATCTCTTGTGAAACAGAGGATCAAGTATTGGCGTGGGCCGACCTCGAGAGGGAAAAGCTCAACAAGAGGAAAGGTCCAACATGTCTTCCAACCAAGCCATACCTCCCAGGAAAAGGTCGGGGCCGGGCCTTGACTTTGCGTCTTCTTTCCGTTCCGCATCGCCGCTGGCCCAAGAGGTGTTGGCCCGAGACTTGGCTGAGTTTTCGGATGATGCGGCTGACGAAGTCGACAATGAAGCACTATCCGTGAGCGGCGACGAGGACGAGACACCGGGTCCTACGCTTTACAGACGACCTAGCGGTGTCGCCTTTGGCGCGATTAGACCTGCCCTAGCTGGGCCCGGAGGACTAGAAGAAACGCCAATTCTCACCAGAGCCGAAAGGACACGAAGTCGAGATGAGGAGCGGTCTCTCCTCAGGGACAACCACATCCTGCCTCCAAAGCATGACCGTCCGCCGCAAGAGCCGACACTGTTCAGGGCTTTATATACCAGACTCTTCGGTACCAAGGTCCCACGAAAGATACCAGATGAAGAAGGGGCTGCCAGTCCTATTCAGATCGTTATCGCCCCTCCCACGCCAACAGTGACTGAGACTGAACCACTGCTTGGTGAAAGACGTCTCCGACACCGCGGCGCCAACGGTCACGGCAGCATCAGCAACGGCGGTGAGCCCTCCTCTCACGACCACGAACATGAATACGAGCACCTCAACGAGCAATGGGAAGCCGCCGTCGCTGCTGGTCAAATCAAGACAACCTGGCAGCGCGAAGCCAAGACCATCGCCGTCTATTCGCGCTCCCTCATCGTTACCTTCCTGCTCCAGTATTCCCTCAACGTCACCTCCATCTTCGCCGTCGGCCGCCTCGGCACCCTCGAGCTCGGCGCCGTCTCCCTCGCCTCCATGACCGCTAGCATCACCTGCTACGCGCCCATCCAGGGGCTCGCCACCTCGCTCGACACGCTATGCGCCCAGGCCTACGGGAGCGGCCACAAGACGCTTGTAGGGCTGCAGCTCCAACGCATGGTTTATTTCTTGCTCCTCTTGCTCATCCCCGTGGCGGCGATCTGGCTCAATGCGGAGCCGATTCTGGCGGCCATGATCGAGAAGGACAGCGCGAAGCTGGCGGCCCAGTATCTCCGGGTCATTCTCCTCGGCACCCCCGCCTATGCCATGTTCGAGGGCGGGAAGCGGTTCGTGCAAGCCCAGGGCCTGTTTCACGCTACCACCTACGTGCTGCTGATCGCGGCGCCGGCCAACGTGCTGCTGAACTGGCTCTTCGTRTGGAAGCTCGGGTGGGGATTCGTCGGCGCTCCGCTGGCGGTCGCGACGACACAGAACATGCTGCCCCTGCTCCTGTTGCTGTATGTCTGGAAGGTTGATGGAAGGCAGGCCTGGGGAGGCTTCAAGAGGGCGGCGCTAAGGAACTGGGGGCCCATGGTCCGGCTGGCGCTGCCGGGAATGGTGATGGTGGTGGCGGAGTGGTTCGCGTTTGAGATCCTGACGCTGGCGAGTGGGAGGATTGGTGTCGCTCATCTGGCGGCGCAGAGTGTGCTTGTTACTGTCACGTCCACGACGTTCCAGATCCCATTTCCGTTGTCAATTGCTGGCTCGACCAGAGTTGCGAACCTGATCGGAGCTAAGTTGGTGGATGCTGCGAAGACGTCGGCTAGAGTGGTGAGTGATGAGATGTTTCTCTTGGTTTCCTGTTCGAATCAACGTCTCAAAAAGAAGGTTACTAACAAAGTACGTGGCTCTAATCAGACTGTTGTCGGCGGTGTCATCGTCGGCCTCTTCAACGTGACACTACTGTCCGTGTTCCGGAACCAGATCGCACTGTTGTTTACCCAAGACCCCGAGGTGATCAAGCTGGTGGCCCAGACGCTTCCCGTTTGTGCCATCATGCAGCTGTTTGATGGCATGGCTGCTGTGTCGCACGGTTTGTTGCGGGGTATCGGTCGCCAGGAAATCGGCGGCTACGTGAACCTCATCGCTTACTATGTGGCTGCCTTGCCCATCTCGTTCGGCTTGGGCTTTGGCTTGGGATGGAATCTCGTGGGCTTGTGGATAGGTGTTACGTTTGGACTGTTATTGTTTGTCTACCCCTCCTTTTCTTCTCGTCATCATCCATCTGCTCGTGAGCAAACTGCTGACCTTTGGTTTTTCTTGATTGCAGGGTGTCTTTGGTTGAGTATTGGTTTATCTGGTATTCTGATTGGGAGTTGGCTGCCAGGGAGGCAGAAAACAGAAATGCTTCTGGTTAAAAGGCCTCGAGGGCATTCAAAAGTTCAAGCATTTGGCGGCGTTCCCATATGCTGCAAAAAGGATGGATGCATATCACTACGTGCATGTTGGTTTGGTAGACAGACGCTTATGATCTGGCGCTTATTTGGGACATCATTTAGAAATTGACATTTTTCGATTGCAACGATCCGCCCACGTTCTACGAGTGCTATATTGTGATGGGTTCATGGAAAGATCCTTAACTCCGCAATGTTCTCTACTCTTCAGTGTCCACGCATATATTGTGGTACTTGTGAGGTTGCTGGGTGAAGTGCAGGGTAAGCGGGCATCCTGGAATGGCGTGTTGGTCGCTGAAGGTCTTGTCAGGGTAAACAACAAATGGGGCGCTCGTCCGTACTCCAAAGCGTGGGGTAGCGAATGCAGGGATCAACGGTACCTGAATCCACTACCGACGGAATGGCTCGTCGGTGAACGGACGAAATAAAGTGTGCTGCTGTAGAATTCTCAAAGCAATTGGAAGCTCTGCGTCGAGAACCCCTATTTTCTGCTTGGGCAAAACAAACAATCAGCATACAAGAAAGACGCTATTCCCACGTCAACGGCCAGCTCGCTAGCGTCCACGAAAACGGCCAGGCAGTCTCTTATCTCAGACCTCGGAAGATACCTACTTCGTCTCAACCATTCCCAGCATTCAATGCGAGCCCAACCGATATTCAGCGTAGTCGCCCGGGCTCGCCCAAGCCGTTCAGGCGATAATGTTTGCCGAGTTCTGAGTGGTTCGAAAAGGGGTTTGTCACATCAAGGGCCCGCTCTGGACTTGGCTCGTGCCCCGAAAATTGCCTGTTTGGGGTTAACTCCCCCGCGACGCCCCGCCACTCCAACATTATTATCATTGTCTGTGGCTGCTGATCGTCGCCGCTGGTGCTCCCGAGAGGCGAACCGCTGCTTCTACGACCTCGACCTCTTCTTCCCCTCTACAAAGGCCGTCTCCCAGTCTTTCCGCGCAAGCTCGATTTCTTCCTCGACAACTCTCACCCTCCGCGCCAACATGTCAACCACTACCACCGTTGCCGAGCCCATCACGGCCGAGACGATCCTTCGCCTCTTTCCCAACATCGACACGAGGAGCGACGCGCTCGAGGGTCACGATGAGGAGCAGATCCGCTTGATGGACGAGGTCTGCATTGTCACCGACGAGAATGACCTCCCCATTGGCACTGCCAGCAAGAAGCTCTGTAAGTGCCAAAGGAGAAAGATGAAGCGCCCCATTGACACAGTCCGCTGACCGACACCACTCCCACAGGCCATCTTATGACCAACATCGATAAGGGTCTTCTTCACAGAGCCTTCTCCGTCTTTCTCTTCAACGACAAGAACGAGCTTCTACTCCAGCAGCGCGCCACCGAAAAGATCACCTTCCCCGACATGTGGACCAACACCTGCTGCTCGCATCCTCTGAACCTTGCCAACGAGACCGGATCGACCCTTCCCGATGCTATCGCTGGTGTCAAGAACGCTGCCCGGAGGAAACTGGACCATGAGCTGGGCATCAAGCAGGAGCAGGTTCCCTTTGAGGACTTCCGTTTCCTTACCCGCATCCACTACAAGGCTCCTAGCGACGGAAAGTGGGGCGAGCACGAGAGTAAGAACTGCACGACAACGAGGTTGAAGTAGTGATAATTTGCTGACAGATATACCCTAGTTGATTACATCCTCTTCATCAAGGCCAACCCCGAGGTCAACGCCAACCTGAACGAAGTCCGGGCCACACAGTGGGTTTCTGCCGAGAAGCTCAAGGAGATGTTCAAGGACCCATCTCTCAAGTTCACCCCCTGGTTTAAGCTCATCTGCGAGTCTATGCTCTTTGAGTGGTGGGCTTCCCTCGACAACGGGCTTGAGAAGTACACCGACGAGCAGGAGATCCGCCGCATGCTTTAAGCGAGTGCAAGCATGGAGACAAACGCGATGAACAAGAGCACCATCGTGTGGAAACGAGCATTATAAAGAAAGAAAGAAACCATTGCCTGCCGGATTTACGCCTTTCGCCGCCAGGCAGGTCTTATAACTCTAATCATATTACCTACGTTCACCCAACGCCGAGATATCCGCTTTTGTGCGCTTGACGAATAAGACGTCGTGCAAAGAGCCTTTTAGTTTCTGTTTTCATTTTCTTTGCGTCGGTCACGGTTGGCGCTCAGCGGGATTGTTCATTCAGGAGCCAGATGAGGGGCGGGGGAGGAGGACAAATAGGGGACAAAGAACATGTTACACTTCCACATCCACCACACGTTCTGAACGCCTTGATTTGAGGGCTTGCAATGGTATGCCTAGTTGGTAGCACCGTGGAATGACATGCGTTGCGATAAGAAACACTGCGGAGGTTGCGCAAGCCTGTGGATGGAAGGATTGGCGAAGAACTGGTGAGCATTACCAACCACCTTCGAAACCGGGATACCGTCTTATCTCAAGGCAAATCAACATCTTATTCCCTTTTTGCCACTGAGCATCTCCATCAAGGACTTGATTGATCAGTTGTAGGGCGGCCGAGAGGGCAATGGCTGCGTCACCTGATCACCTTGCATGACCCTATTCCTGAAGCCAAGGCCAACAACAAATGGATCGTCCCGTTGCAAAGCGCCCTGGTGCTCATGGATGAGGGTCTGTGATTGGATAACGTGAGGCAACAGAGACAATTCGGGGCGCTCCGAGACGGGGCCTCAACCGGCTATGCTTTAAGCCGATCTCTTTCTCCCGCCTCGCCAGCCATCAAGGTGCCACCGGAGCTCCTCATCATATCGTACCTCCAATTCTCCTCACCCACGCTGCATATCGCCTCTGCCTATCTCGGTGTTTGCTGACCTTCAACATCGGATTCTGGCCAGGACCCCCACAGGCGTTGACATTCGGTACATGCCCTCGTGGTGTTAAGCTTCGTCTCATGTCGTCTGTCAACCTGGGGAACAATTGCTGTCCAATCATCCGCGGCACGCCTCTCCCCATACCCGACCCCAGACACAAGCATCCTTGTTTACCATGGACCATTTCTCCGAACCGTGTCTGGAGTATCATCGTCGTTCCCAATGGGATGGTCAGATCCTGAGAATAAGGCCAAGAGCAAATGTGCGGCTCTCTCTTTCTGACATTGCCTAGGGCTATCCTTCTTTGGTCAGAGATCCAATAGCTTCCCGTTTGTTTGCTGCATCTCCACTCCGCCCCAACTCAGTCCAGTGACTCTAGACCCCTGTGTCATTACGTCTGTCCAAGACATCGGTACGGGATGTTGGGTTATCATCACCTTCAGCTACCCGTGGGCTTGAGGGGCTTGCTGCCGTCAGTGCGACCGCTCGTCTGAATGGTGATGGGGGTTGGTCGGTGGAGGGACAAAGCCAATAGGTCAGCCACCTTCAACCCACGGGGTACATATTTCTGATCATGCCTCCATGGGATGCTGTTTCTGTTTCTCTTGGCTCTTCCTCATCCAACTTCATCTTCTCAAGCAACACCAAAACATAGTTACCCAAAGTCCCCTTTCCGGGGCCCATCTTCACAAGGGCTGACAGTAGCTACTGTTTCTCTCGTGCTTAACCCTTCACCTGGTTACCTATAATAACTTTATACTACGAACTTGCTCCCATAATCAAGAGTTCATTCTCCGAATTACATACTCTACCTTGACACTACGCTGCTCCTACTACTCTACCTACATACGTGACCAAGCCTTTCGCCTCGACTGTCTGTTGAACCGCCGAACTTCGGTTCACGCAACCAGCACACCACCAACACATACACGCAAGGACCGTCCATCGGAAAGGTCTTATTGATGTCGGCTGACCTCCGTACCGCCCTCAACTGTCTTCGACACCCATCTAGATTTATGCCCGTCTCGAGAAGTCAACTCTCGAGAGTCCATACGGGTGATAGTATACAAAATATATTATCAGACGTATAAGCAAAGTGCGTGTCAAGTCCCTTCATGTCCTTGTACCCATTCTTGTCCCTGCCTGGATTCATGGTATAGGGATTACACTAGATGGCAACGTCCTACAGAACGTCTACTTGTGCTTTTTCTCTCCTTCCTTGACCTTTTCCATTTCCTGTCTCTGTGATACTTCAGTCTCCTTATGAAGAACATGTTGGCTTACACCTCAGGTACTTAAAAAGGAACCGCTGCCCATCATGGCGACCGTTAATACTAGTAATAATTCTACTAGTAGTTCAACTACAACCAGCAATGCCGCAGGCAACGCAAGCTCAGCGCCGGCAGTAACTGTTGTCGAACTCAAGCGCTACTCCCTGGTGCCTCCGAAATGGCAAGAAACCGTGCGTGTTGCCGGCATGTCGGAGTATAGGGAGGCCGCGCTCTCCCTGGCTCACGCTTTCGCTGCCGACGACTACGCACAGTATCTTGTCAACACAGAGGACCCTGAGGATGAGAAGACTATCGTCAGCTCGGGAGGAGGCAAAGGCGTGATGTCCACCGCCACCATGAGCCCGGAGGACAAGTGGAAGCTGCACGTGGATATCATGACCTATGCTGTCGCGATGCATTGTCTTAACGGGCTGGTGACGACGATTGGTCCGGAATATGATAGCGTTGCGCTTTGGTAAGTCATTTTCTTCTTCCTGCTGTTGAGTCGAGACTGCTTCCTTCCATATGCACTTGAGATTGAGAATGCCATTGCCGTCTAGAGGAGATGATATCATGACCTGATATTCAGAAAACAAGTCTGGCTAACACATACACACTGACTCCTTGCCGTGCGTGCAAAAACCTCGAGCTCCGTGGGCGCGGGCTTCGACCAAGTAAAGGTAAGTTAAGGTAAATATGCAGCAGAAACAAAAAAAAAAAAGGAAGGTCCTCGAAGCCCGCCTTATGCGAGAACGTCGCGGGTTTTTCGCATCCGCACGGTAACTGTGAGATCTCAGTGTGTAACCAAACATTGCAGGCTCCCACCTGGCCGCGATCTTGATAGCTGGTGGGTGCTGTTCCGCAGCGGAGCCTGGAGGCTCTACTATCAGCTTTCGCCCGAGGGCAGGAAGCGCTACTTCGACGAGGTGGTCCCGCTCCTGCACGACACCAAGTCCGCAGTCTTGGGAGAGAGGGATCACGATGCCTGGTACTTGGTTTACTTGGGCACGAAGCCGAGCTCCCAGGGAAGAGGGTATGCGGGGAAGTTGTTGAGGGATGTGATTCAGAGGGTGAGTTCTGCGTCGTTATGGTATAGGGAAAAAAACGATAATAGGGGCCAAGTTGACACCAGCGTTTTAATATCTAGGCCGACGCCGAAAACAGACCCATGTACCTCGAATCCAGCTCGCTCGCCAACAACTCCTACTACCAGAAGTTCGGCTTCGAGATCAAGAGGGACATCTTCCTGAAGCGTGGATGGAACCCCGTTCGTTTGTCCATCATGGTCCGCGAGCCCAACGCCTCTGGCATGGCTCCTCTCAACACCCGCAAGGATGTTGTTCCTGGTGGCTCTAACGTTGGCGCGCTCTTTGCTGCTGCTGCTCCTTCGATGACGAGCACGAACACTAGCAACACCCTTATGGGATCTACTAGGGTCAAGTTCCCTACTGTGGGTTCCCACCATCATCATGGTCTTGCCCATGGTCATTACCATGTTGGTCTGGGAGTTGGCGGTAAGAAGTTGATGTAAGTTGGTTGTGGTGACATGGGTGTTTTGCGTGAAGGATTGCTTTTGCGGATAAGGCTCATCTTGGACACTTTTGTTTTTTGGACGTTTGACGTTTGACTTCGGACCGTGAGATTCACTGTTGGGTCTCTGACTTTCGTTAACCGATTTTAAGGGTGGGATATGTTGGTTTCCGAGTTCATTTTATACTCGAGATGTGACGGACGGTAGTCAGTTGCACGTCATTTACAGGACACACTCGTTTTGTAGTTCAGCTTTCAGGCCTACCAGAATGTTAGCCTTCTACTGTGCAACAGATCATCAGACAGACCGTTTCTACCTCAATTAACTCGGGTATATTCTCTTCAAGTGTTACAGACGCAAACCGCAAAAACAAAACATGAGACCATCCATTCCTGTCCATTCTTGTAAAACATCAAAACCTTGAGGCGCCATTCGTTTCCTCATCCAGATAGGGTCAACAACAAATCGAGATGATCTTCACCAGGCTTCTCCTGAGCCTTCCCCATCCTTTTCCTCCTCTGGTGTCATTTCAAGCATACCCGGCCAGCACCACTTTCTCTGCCTCGTCATTCTCGACCACTCTTGTGTCGCTGTGCACCGTTCCTGGCAAGGGTTAGGTAGAGACGTGACACGCAAAGCTCCTCCAGAAACCGAGCCGTCTGAACTAATAATCCAGAATAGCCCATGTCTCATCATCCTGCGTGGTGTAAATGATACCCTGCCCCAGCAACTCGTCCGCCGCATTCAGGATATCCCTAACCGACATCCTCGTGCGCTGCGCAATCACATGCAAATTGACCCCCTCCGTCCCGCCAGGCGAGTTATTGATAAAGTTGCACATGGTCTGCGCATTCCTCGAGCACGTCGCCAACCTCGCCTGCATCGCACTGTTTCCTCCACCGGGGCCAGCGCCGCCCATAGCGACGTCGCCTCCTCCGGCTCCGTATCCCTGGTCAACAAACATGTTGTCCCCTCCACCACCTTCTTGTTTGGCACCACCACCACCAGGAGCTCCCTTGGTGAAGAACAGATGCACATACGTCGCCTCAAGCAAGTGATAATTGACCTCGTTGAAATCCTCAATCTGGCGTATGAAGTTGGCGCTGACGTGTTTCTTGCCGCCGAGGCTCTTGAGACGGCCCCACACGCGCACGAAGGCGTCGGGCGTGATCGCGCCGGCGCCGCTACTACCGTCCTCGCCGCCTTGCGCTTCCGAATCGACCCACTTCTTGACGTCGATGGCGCCAGTGCCGTCGTCGATCCGGTACGTGATGTTGGTCGGTTGCGGCTTGACCGAGCGCACTTGGCCCACGATGGTCACTTGGGTTACGGGGTGCCCGTCGATGGCGAGCTCGGCGCCGGGGAAGGTCTCTTCCCAGTCGAGAAGCTGTTTGATGGTTACGGGGCGGAGGGATTCGTCGGCGTACTGTTGGTTTTAGGCGGGAACTGTTAGCATTTGGGTGGTGCTAAGGGAGGGGGCAGAAGAGGGAAATGGGATAGAGAGAACTTACCTTAGAACCACCGGCTTGACTGCCACCTTGTTGCGATCCGGACATGAAGCCACCGCCATCACCACCACCATATCCACCGTAGCCCGCTGTCAAGGTCACAGTTAGCTGACTGGAGATATGCGGGGCGTGGGAAAGTAACTGCGGCAGCTGGGATGGAACGACTTACCCATGATTCTTGTGATATTATATACTCGGCGATAGAATGAAGGGTCAATTAAACGTTCCCTCTTCCCGCGAGAATTCTAGTCGTAGGCAATGGATGTGATGGTCGAGCTGGTATCAAATGTTGGATTGCGGGGTGAAAGATTGATGCTGGGAGACGCGTTTGGACGCGCCCAAGAGGCAGCAAGCACTAAACGCGGACCCCACTGTCCCACTGTAAGGGACGGAGCAGGCAGCAGCCCATTAAGGGTTAGGGTTTAGTACAAGTGAAATGACGTTATAGTACCCGCCTCTGTAAACCGGCATCCCTTGCTCAGTATTCAGCTGGGTCAGGGCATACCTATGAATCAAACAAACATATACACCAACAGAGCGACATGAAGCTATCACGCCATTAGAAAAGCACCGATGCTGTAAAGATTTATTCTAGCGACATGAGTATCATATAGTTAACCTTCGTTTTGGTTACACCCAATGTCTCAAACAACAACATCCCAGGGCGCCACCCTCGTCGCCGAAGACGAGGAGGAGAACGGCACTTACACCAATGGCAGAGGAATCGCAGGATGTTCATGCTGTGTGAATCCCTCGTCGCTGCTTGAGCCCATCGATCTCTCCGACAGGCACGACCCCAGTCTCCTCGATGAAAACGAAAACACTTTCTGTCTCTGGCCGCTTTTCGGTCCTTTACTGTTCGAAAATGAGAGTAGCGACTGTAGAGATCACTGCGCGAACGAGAGAAGTACGTCTCTTTCGAATCATGTTTTCCTTACTTATTAACTCGAGTCGACTTCTTGTCTGCTACAACCTGAATGAGTGAATGAAACATTTGACTGATGCCAAACCACAAACAGCGTTCCTCTCTTTCCTTCGTTTGTCCATCTACATGGCTATCGTTTCCGTCGCCATAGTGCTCTCGTTTCACCTTCGCAAGGCGGCTAGCGATTTGGAGTTGCGTATGGCGAAGCCGTTGGGGATCATATTCTGGGCCTTGTCTCTCTCTTGCCTTGGTGTAGGAGTTGCTAATTATATCCGTACGTCGTGGTTTGCTTTGCATATTCTATCTGACACTTCCGGCTCAAAGAACCTCAGAAGGGCAACGCTAACATGAGCGTTTGTATGTTTTAGAAACCGTAAATAAGTATAGCCGCAGGGCGGCAATCGTACAGACTGGTTGGAGAACACAGATTGTAAGTAGAAACCCCCTTCATCTTTTCAGTAGTTATAACTAACCAATCGTGTGTAATGCATAGATCATGGGCGTTATAGCCCTTTCCATAGTCGGGGCATGTATTACGCTTTTAGTTGTGAACAAGTATGAAGAGCAAGCTGATGAGTAGGGGGTAGATGAGGACATCATCATGCGGAACTTATTTGCTTGAAGATCTTGCGACAGATAGAAGATGTAAGTAGATCAGGGCCATCTAATGATCGAAACGAAGCCAAAACAAGGAGCACGGGATGGGTATAACCTGAGAAGACAAAGTCCGGTCATTCGCTCACCTTTGCTCCGGGTTCTCTACCCTCGTCCCAAGTCCCAACCCAACGGGTTATATAGAGCAGGTTCTTGGTACCCTTATCCGTGGTCCGCTGGTGTAACTGGTACACACGCCTGGTCTAGAGAATACGCTACTCGGGCAACTAGTCTGGGGGATCAGGATACCGCCGGTTCGAATCCGGCGCGGACCACTTTTTTCGGTCACTGTTGCCCCCTCCCTTTTTTTTTTCTTTCTTTTTTTCCCTTTTTTGGTTTTCTCTCTTTTTCGCGTTTCCATGGAAGTGAGTGAGCACAACAGCTTCGCGCTATAAGCTGCTCCCGTCCCTAGCGTAGCACAAGAAGCTTTTGACAGGGGTTTTGTAAAGCCTTGTTAGCCTCAACTCGATCGATCAACGAAGGTTTCAATAACCCCAGGTGTTTTACGGCACTGGCGGCGTGCACAACAATCGCCAACATGAACCCATACAAGTAATGCCGGAAAAAAGATGGGCGACGTTGGGGTTAGGCAGCCGGGCGGTTGGTTTACTCAACAATTGGCGTTTTCTTTCTTGTTCTTTTTCTCATGGTGTCTTATCTGAGGCTATCAACGACCTTGTCTCAATACTCACACAGCACGGGGAGACCTTTCAGGCGGACAAGTGTCTGGGACCATCAACATGATATAGTGAAAATAATGCCAGCATTAACTACAATATCCAAAACCTCCACGATCATGCAATCACCAAAAGCACGCACACCACTCACCATCACCCATCCAACCTCGTCACCTATTACAAAACAAATCCTCCACCCCCCCTCTCCTAACACCACTAGCCAAAATCTCCCCTTCATCCTCCTCATCCTCCTCATCCTCACCCGCATTGATCTGACTCTTCCCCTTCTCCAACTTCCCACACCCCACTGCTCTCCTAAACTCATCCACATACTCCCCCGCCCGCCTATCCACCTCCGCCAAGCTCGTCGTCCTTCCCTCCCAATCCAGCAACGGCATATCACCAAAGGGCAAGAGATTGCCTCCGGCGGGTAAGCTATCCAGTAGCGAGCCCGGGGAGAGGCTGATTTCCTCTTTTTGTTTCCCTAGCTCACTCCGGCTGCCGCTATCGCTCCCACCACTACCATCACCAGAAGCATGACTGCTCCGGCGATACTCCTCCGGCGCCCGATAGAGCTCGTTATGCACGGTCGCCAGGTTCCTCGCCGTCTGGGGGCTGGGGTAAAGGGTGAAGTAGCCGCGGGCGCGGGCGAGACGGAGGGCGTGTTCGAGCCAGGAGGGGTAGTGCTTGCTCATTTGTTTTTGGGTGAAGAAGGTCAAGGCCGGGTTTGAGGTGCTGGTCTGTTGGTGAAGATACTCGAGCGATTTGGACACGAGTTTGTGGAGTTCCGTCCACTTTTGGCCATTGTATAGAATGGCGTTGCTGCCGGGGGCTTGCCAGAGGAATGGCGTGTTGTTGTCGGTGGGGGTTTTCTTTTGTTGTTTTTGTTGCGCGGTAGTAGCCTTCTTGGAGGTAGAAGGCGGGCTGAAAGGTTTGAGGGCATCGCCTGGGTGGGTAGAGGGAAGCTCTAGACTGATGCCGAGGAGGCGAGAGTCCCATTGTTGCATGGTGGCGGGGACGGAGTAGCTATACTCGAGGAGTGCGTACTTTAGGTCTGTGATATCAGTTGTCAGCGTTGGGGACTTCCCAAACCATATTTGTAACAATGGGGGGTTCGGCGGCTTACAATGATAGAAATTACGGGACAACTCGGTATTTGGAGAGAGGACTAAAACATGGGAGTGCTGGTTGGCGGGCCAGAAAGACTCCAGGAATCGCACTGAGCTCTCTTCTTCCGTCAAGCTCTTACGCGGTATACGGTGGCGAAGAGTTAGTTGACGAACGTGAGTCGGATTATATGCTCGAGAAGGCGGCCACTGGAAGTTCTGTAGAAATTGAGTCGTGGCGGCATCAATATCGTGAGAAAGCTCGATGGTCAAGTGCGGAACAGCACAAGCGGTGAAATCCGCTGCCGACAAAGACATAAGCAGTCGAATAAGGCTTCCCGAGGTACCGGCCGAGGCGTAGACTAGGATCTCGACATTGACTTTGTTCCAGGCTTTGTTCGTTGACGTTAGCTATGATCATTTTGAAGAACAGTCAACGGGCTGACGTCTTCTCACCTGCTAAAGAAGCGCTATCCAACTTCGTCATCCAAGCAAGGCGTTTCTGTGCGCCCTCAGGTAGTTCGATCAAAGGGAATCCCTCCTCGGATACCTGAGCTCTTGCGGCGTGAAGGAAATATTCCTCTTCTTCGCCCGAAGCATCTACAAGCACGGCTTGCGGGTGCATGTACGTTTGGACGTGGTCTACCAACCGCAGGTCAGATATCTACAGCTAACAACTTTTGTAGGAGTGGTTCATATTTACGAAAGGCACGCGATACGCCCTTGGAAAGGCGTGTCTTGGTCGACTCGGTCGATTTATCCAGACGGGCGTCTACAGCTGGGTCAGCAACACGGGTCATAGTTATCCACTCTCTGCTACAAAGAGAGCTCTACCATACCGTGAAATATGATCTGGCAAGACTGGTCAATGCCGTTGATAGCCTGCAACTCTTCCATATCGATATCACTTCTGCTCAAGAGCGCAAAATGCACATAGCTCCTCGACTCGGTCCCCATCTGACAAGCCATTGGCAGCAGTTTGGCAGCGCTCTTAAGGCTGGATGCCGCAAACAGTATGTTTTTATTCGTGGGAGACGTTCCCTGAGTCTCATATATGGCTTGTAGCGAGACAGCGAGGTTCGGAAATGTGATCGGGCCATTGTAACCAACATCCGACACAGGCTTTAGGTCGACTTCAGGAACAGGCTTTGGCTTCTGCTTGACGGTCTCGGGCTTTGTCGGTGGCTTCCAAGGACGATCGGGATTCAACTCGGGAACGCTCGGGGCGTTCGAGGGGTTTTGAACGGGGACGGGGCGATAGACGGGGTGTCGATGGTCTCGAATCGGGTTATCTGTAGGTATGTTGTGTATGAAAAGGTAGACGAAGACGGCAACGGTCAGGGCTATAGCGAGACGCTTCAGCGTCTTACGGGGAGGAATTCGAGCGGCATTCCATTGCGAAGATCGGATTGGAGGGATCTTGGTCCGCTTGTGATCATCGTCTTTCTTTCCAAGCTCCTCGTTCGTCATGAATAAATTAGCCATGGCGGCCTAAAGCCGAAAGACAGGCCGGGTTGCGGAGGAACGGGTGGCTGGCTCCGAGGTGGTTTGGGCGAGATCAGAAGATGGCGCGCTTTGCATAGGCATCGATAGATAGTATCGCCCCAGGTTTGCGATTCGAAAATTAGTGTTGACACCTCTCGCGCCTGATGTTTCGAGGTGGTTATTGTGAGGTCATTCACGTACGTTTTGCGGTTGCGCCGCGCAAAGACAATGGCGAGGAACGAAGCTGGGCGATTGTCTTTGTGCCTCAGTTTCGATTGATCTCGGGTCCACTGCCGGTGTTTCAGATCCCTGTAGACCTGCTACAGCAAGTTCAAGAGATGATGTCGGCAACTCGGAATGGAAGCAAAATGCCCATCTGCTTCCAGTCTGATGTCACATGAAAGAAAACTTCCAGAGCTTCAAAGTTGGGTTGAAAAGATTCATCCTGCGATAACGGTATCAAAACGTGGCTCAAGGGTCAGCGCAGAGGACGGCAGTTCGCGCAGCTGCGCCTGTCGATCTCATCCCCACTTGCCAAGACAAGCTCCGGGGTCCAAGCAGTTGGGGAAGCCCCACTAGGTACATAGTTGGAGACCCCTGTCTGTTGCGGAATCAGTGGGGCTGGCGGTTCATGTCGAAGGGTGGGGCACGAACAGTTTCCATCGCAATTGGAGAAAAGCTCTGGATTTTTTTTCCTGCACATTTCTTCTCTTTCCAGCATTTTCTGAAGTCCATACACTATCATCACAGCTTTCTTTTGCCTACTTCCCACATCGACAATTATATATCATCTTTAGCCATCCCAGCCTTTTCATTCCTTCAACAACTGTCTATTCACTTTTCGGTATTACACAATGGGCAAGTCTCGCAAGAACAGAGTCCGGCCCAATCGCGCCGACCCTATCGCGAAGCCTGTGAAGCCCCCCTCGGACCCCGAGCTCGCTGCTTTGCGCGAGAGCCGCATTCTCCCCGTCGTCAAGGACCTACAGAGCCCCGATATCAAGTCTCGCACAGTCGCTGCTGGTGCCATCGCAAACATTGTCCAGGACACTAAGTGCAGAAAGCTTCTGCTCCGCGAACAAATTGTTCCCATCGTCCTTACCGAGACCCTTACCGACAACAGCATCGACAGCCGCGCCGCCGGCTGGGAGATCCTCAAGGTTCTCGTCCAGGAGGAGGAGAGTGACTTCTGCGTTCACCTCTACAGACTCGACATTCTAACCGCCATCGAACATGCCGCTAAGGCCCTCAACGAAACACTTGCGTCAACCGAGCCGCCCTTTGCGAAGCTCACCAAGGCCCAGCAACGAATCGTATGGGATATGAGCAATTCCCTCCTCGTCCTTCTTAACTCCCTCGCCCTCGCTCGCGATGAGATTCTTGAGGCCATTGTCGCCAATCAGAACGTCGTTCGCTTCCTCTTCCGCATTGTAGCCACCGATGCCGTTCCCCAAGAAGCCTTCGAGGAGACTCTCTCCTGCCTCATGACGCTCTCCGAAGACAACCTACCACTCGGCCAAGCCATCACCGACGACCAAGAGACCCGATGCTACGACAAACTCCTCGAGCTTGTCGCTGCTGGCGGCCCCCGCTCCGTGTTCGCTTGCGGAGTCCTTCATAATGTGTTTGCGTCGCTCCAGTGGTTGGATCACAGCCCAGGCAAGGATGGTGCTTGCGATGCCATGCTTGTTCCAAGCTTATCCAAGGCCTTGGAGCAGCCGCCTCCGAGCAACAAGGCCAATGGCCAGGCCGATAGCTGGGCTCAAATGATGCAGGTTGCTCTTGAGATCGTGGCCTCGATAGGAACCGACCTGCAGACCGCACTGGAAAAGGGTAACCGTCCTCAGCCTGGTGCTGCTGCCAAGGACGAAGAGTGGAATGGATTCGAAGAAGCCGAGAAGGACGACGACGCTATGGACGTTGACGAGGGCTCTGGTGACGATAAGGACGAGGAGGAGGACGAGGAGGATGAGGAGGAGGAAGGCGATGAAGAAGAGGGTGATTCAGATGATGAAGAGTTCGACGAAGCCGACCTGGAAAAGGTTACCGGCATGGATTCCGAAGACGACAACGAAGACGACCTGGACGATCTACCCACCCTCCGCGAACTTATAAACAAGGCGATTCCTCAGCTTATCCGGCTGACCAATATCGCTGTGGATGACGACAACAGCATAGCTATTCAGGGCCACGCCATCAGCGCGCTCAACAACATTGCTTGGACCATCTCATGCATCGAGTTCTCTGACGGTGAGAACGCCAACATCTGGAAGGCGTGGGCACCCGCCGGAAAGAGAATCTGGCAGCGGACCATCTCTCCGATCCTCGAAGCCGACAGCGCCGACCTGCAGCTTGCCACCCAAGTGACCAGCCTCGCATGGGCTGTGGCCCGCAGCCTCAGCGGCACCACCCCTCTCGGCAAGAACGAGCACCGCAAGTTCATGTCTCTTTACCATGTGTCCAAGGCGCAACAACAAACCGCCATCACGCCTGATGTAGACGACAAGAACAAGGGGCAACAACCTCAGGAGGATCCCTTCCAAGGCCTTGGCGTCAAGTGCATTGGCGTTCTCGGCGCTCTGGCTCGCGACCCCGCCCCTATCGATATCAACCGGGAAGTTGGTGTCTTCCTGATGACTCTTCTCGGTAGTGCCGGAGAGCCTGGAGTCGCCCCGGCGGACATCATCCAGGCACTCAACGAAGTGTTCGACATCTATGGCGATGAGGAGTACACGTGTGATGCCGAAGTATTCTGGAAGGACGGCTTCCTCAACCACCTGGAGGAGCTTCAGCCCAAGTTGAAGGCAGTCGCCAAGGGCATCAACAAGAGGGCCTTTGAGGAGCTGAGGATAAAGGCCGATGAGGCACTGGTAAACCTGGGAAGGTTTGTGCAGTACAAGAAGAAGCATGCGCCCAAGGCGAAGGAGGCGAAGGAGTAAACCGTATTTGTGTCACGGAGTGGATGAGAATTGGTGGAATCTTGTTCGTCGAATCAACAAATCTGCGATATATATTCAAACAAGGCATGCACAACCTACAAGTTACAAAAGAGCTGGAGCATCTACAAGAGGGGAGACGAAGACAAGCAGTTCATGGAGAAAAGATAGCAGGAGGGGAGGGAGATACCCGACGTACCGTCAAACTTGTCAGCTGATAGAAGATTAGAAAAATATGAGAGTGGTGCAAAGCTAGGAGTAGAGAGAGGAGTCAATATCAATAACACGATTCACGCTCATCGCATGTGCGGGAAGACAAACCAATCTTGGAGACGTAACCTCGACTATCAGATGGCGTAGGAGCTAAGATACCTGAGAATAATGACGCCTCCTTGAAAGCTTTGGTCAGGTTCAGGTAAGACGGTGTGATATTTCTCTTCAAGTTCTTAGACTCACATGGTTATCCGTCTCGTATATGTATGGCCCCATAAAGCACCGTGTCCCAAAAGCGACCAATTCGCGACCCCAGCTTTGCGTATTAACATCCCCATTCCTCCAAGGCCTGGATAATGGCTTCCCTCGACCCGGTATAAGCTCCGCTGCTTGTATCGTCGACGAACACGTCTTGCCATTGCCGTGAAATATTGCTGCGCACACTAATATGAGAGAGTATGTCGATTCTCTTGTGTCGTTGATCGGTTCAGCCGATAGGCTTCAACTTCTTTTTCTTTTTCTTATCCGAATCCCCCGACTTGCCCTTTTGGAACGCGCGCCAACTATCGATGCGTTGATCCCTCGTCTTCTCCCAGTCCTCTTCGTGCTGCCTCTTGCGCTTGCGCTGCTCCGCCTCCTCGTCAGCTTTCCGCTGCTCGCGACCTTCTTCCTGCATCTGCGCCTTGAGCTGTCTGCGTCGTCGCTGCTCGTTCTCGATCAGCACGAACTTGGTCTTCTCCTGCCACTTCTTCTCGAACTCGGCCGTCTTGAGCTCCGGGCTGTCGACCGTCCACTTGTTCTCGCGGATCAGCAGCATGCGCGCGTCCGCGATGGCTTCGTCTAGGTTCTTGCGGTGCTTCTCGTCCATTAGCTCCGTTTGCGCCTTCTTCAGCCTGTCGAACGCCTCGGGCGCCAAGGGATTTTTGGTCTTGTCGGGATGGATCAGCAGGGACTTTTTGCGGTAGGCGATCTTGATGTCGGATTCGGTCATGCCGGGCTTGAGGCCCAGGACTGTGTAGGCGTCAAGCCGGAAGGCTTTGAGGATACGGTCTATTTCGGCATCCTGTTGGGGTTTTGATTGTTAGCCATTGTTCAATTGACGATGTGATGGTTGGTAGAATTGGGCTTGTTGTGGTGGTGGCTTGCCTTCTCCCACTCCTTGGCTTCGGACTCCAGCACTTCGAGCGCATCCCGAGCGTCGGCAGGAGTTTCATCTTTGACGTCTTTCACGTCCTTCGCGTCCTTAGTGTCTGTCGCCATATTGTCGCAGAAATGAACTTGGATAGCCGGAAAACTCTAGGGTCAATCGGGGTGCTTGTTTTATCACACAGGGTTGATGGATGAATTCTGTCAACAAAACGGAATGAAACTCTGGGGAAGTTCAGGGAAGTCCAGCAGTTGCGACTTGCGACAGGAGCGCGAAAGCGCAGCGAACGCACGCGGCGCTGCCAAGACCATTGGGTGTAATTGATAAGCTGATAAGTGATAAGCGTCACATCGGCCCCACTAAAAAGTCGACCATCCAAAATTTACGGGTGACGGGCAGGCATTGATCGCTACAGTTGACAGAGACCCCCAAGACCCCATCATCACCACCAAACTCCAACCCACCCCGTCCGTCTTTGCATCTTCAGTTTGGCGACTTTGTGCTGCAATTGTCAGCAACACAACCCTCGCCCATCATGCCTAGACGCGCGGCGTCCCCCACACCGTCCGAGAACGAGGTCGACATTGCGGGTGCTTTGTTCAACGACGACAGCGACTTCGAAGACAACAGCAGCAAGCACCACACCAAGAAGGGAGCCGTTACGAACAGTGGTCTCGATCTCGACTTCAACGATCTTCTCGGCAACGGCGATGATGGACTGCCTAGCTTTAACGGCGAGGGCGATGATGACGAAGCCTTTATCGCTTCGCTCACACGGAGCTCGCAAAGAAAGTCCTCCAATATCCAGGGCAAATCAGTCAAGAAGGGTGGAGGTTTCCAGGCAATGGGTGCGTAGTCTCCCGTCCCATGGTCTAAGTTGATGATGCTTGAGATAGGTACTAATACTCTCCTAGGTCTAAATGCCCATCTCCTCCGAGCGATTACCAGAAAAGGCTTCTCCGTCCCGACACCCATTCAACGCAAAGCGATTCCCCTGATCTTGGAGAGAAAGGATGTGGTGGGCATGGCCAGAACCGGTTCCGGAAAGACTGCAGCTTTCGTCATTCCCATGATTGAGAGGCTGAAGGGACACAGTCCGCGTGTTGGCGCGAGGGCACTCATCATGTCCCCATCGCGTGAACTTGCGTTGCAGACCCTCAAGGTCGTCAAGGAGCTCGGCAGAGGTACCGATCTGAAGACCGTATTGCTCGTCGGTGGTGACAGCCTGGAAGAGCAGTTCGGTATGATGGCGTCCAACCCCGACATTATCATCGCCACACCCGGTCGTTTCCTCCATCTCAAGGTTGAAATGAACCTGTCCTTGGCCTCCATCAAATACGTCGTCTTCGATGAAGCCGATCGCCTCTTCGAAATGGGTTTCGCTACCGAGCTGACCGAAATTCTCCACGCCCTCCCTCCTTCCAGACAGACGCTTCTTTTCTCTGCGACACTCCCATCGTCCTTGGTCGAATTCGCCAGAGCCGGTCTTCAAGAGCCAAGCCTTGTCAGATTGGATGCCGAAACCAAGGTGTCACCCGATCTCGAGAGTGCTTTCTTCGCAGTAAAGGGCGGCGAAAAGGAGGGTGCCCTTCTCCATCTTCTCCACGACGTCATCAAGGTCCCCCTGGGTCCGCCTGAGGGCACAAAGGAAGAGAGTGACGAATTGCAGGCGAGGAAAAGGAAACGCGAGTACAGGCCCAATCCCAAGGAGAAGCCGACGGAATACTCGACCATTGTCTTCACAGCAACGAAACATCACGTCGAGTACATTGCGAACCTACTGAAGCTCGCAGGCTTTGCCGTGTCCTACGTTTACGGTTCACTCGACCAGACGGCCCGTTTGATCCAAGTCGACAATTTCCGTAGGGGAAGAACACATATTCTCGTGGTCACCGATGTCGCCGCCCGTGGTATCGATATGCCTGCTCTCGCCAACGTCATCAACTACGATTTCCCATCCCAGCCCAAGATCTTTGTCCATCGTGTTGGTCGTACAGCTCGTGCGGGTCAGCGTGGTTGGGCTTATGGTTTGGTCCGTCAGTCAGACCTTCCATATCTACTTGATCTACAGCTCTTCCTGGGAAGGAAACTTATTATCGGCCACGACCAAAAGAATCCTTCCTTTGCGGCAGATGTCGTAGTTGGAACACTAAAGAGAGATGGAGTGGATGTTAACATTGAGTGGGTTGAGAAGGCGCTCAAGGAAAGTGCTGATCTCAAGGCGCTGAAGGGTGTTGCCGCAAAGGCCGAGAAGCTCTACATGAAGACGAGGAATTCTGCCTCGAGCCAGAGCGCAAAGAGAGCCCGCGAGGTTGCGCAGTCCAGGGGCTGGACACAGCTCCATCCTTTGTTTGGGGAGGAAGCCGCTGAAGCCCAGGCAGCCCGTGATGATCTTCTCAACAGGATAAACCGCTTCAAGCCTCAGGAAACCATCTTTGAACTTGGTCCTAAGGGCAAGTCTTCCCGTAACAAGGCCGCGGAAGTTGTACGAAATATGCGTTCCAGATTCAAGGAGCGCAAGACTACTAACGACGAGGATGATGAGGACGTGGACATGGAAGATGCCGAGGGTAAGCCTGATGGCGAGGAGACCAACGCGTTCGAAGACTTTGAGGATGAGGAAGAGGAGGAAGAGGCGGAAGACAAAGAGGAGGACAAGGAAGACCCATACGCCGACGACTCGGATTCCGAGATGGAGGTCACAGTATCCAGCAGCATGCATACGAAGAAGAAGGGTGGCCCGGTCAACTTCCAAGACCCCGAGATCTTCATGTCCTACACGCCCCGCACCACCAGCTTCGCGGAGGAGAAGGCTTACGGTGTTCACTCAGGCGGCTACAGCGGCAACAGCTTCGTCGAGGCCGCTCGCGACGCTACCATGGACCTAACCAACGACGAGAGTGCCAAGAACTTCGGTCTGCCCACGAAATCCAAGATGCGTTGGGACAAGCGTCACAGCAAGTACGTGGCGGTCGCCAACGACGAGGACGGCTCCAAGGGCGCCAAGATGATTCGCGGCGAGTCCGGTGTCAAGATTGCCGCCTCGTTCAAGAGCGGCCGCTTCGACCGCTGGCGCAAGGACAACCGTCTGGGCAAGTTGCCAACGATCGGCGAGACGGAGAAGTCGCAGCTCATCCGCAACTTTGGCGCCCAACCTGGCCAGCCGCGGTACAAGCACAAGATGGAGAAGGCGCCCAAGGATGCGGACAAGTTCAGAGATGATTACCACGTCCGCAAGAAGCGCGTTGCCGAGGCCAAGGAGAAGAGAATCGGCAAGTACAAGGATGGCGAGGGCAGCAAGAGGGAGCTCAAGACTGCCACGGATATCCGCAAGGCGAGGGCGGTCGCGGAGAAGAAGCGGGAGAAGAACGCTAGGCCGGCTAAGAGGCAGAAGAGGTGAAGCGGTTGTTAAATTAATACCAAGGGACGGTTTGTTTCAGCAGCAGCAAGTAGCACTAGCTAGCACAATTGGTTATCAGTTTCAAGGCTCTGCCTCATGACGATCCGAATATTCAACGTCTATTTCATGTCCATTTGAGGTATGGATTCGTTTATACCCTAACCCTGAGCGCCCAACACCTCATGAGGCCCATCGATACATCAGTTGGTGCCTTCAAGCAGTTACATCATCATACACCGGATAGGGTCCCCGAACACGAATAGTCTTTGGCCGCTCGGGCCGTTAGCAAGGTTGTAATACAGTTAGGCACGGTCGAACGGTGCGTCTAACCACGTGAAATGGCTGCAGCCCAAAGCCGGATTTTGGGTATCAATCGTTGGCTTCATCTGAGGAGACTATTGGTTCAGAATTTGCGCAACTTTAGTTTGATGCGCTCATTGATACATCGGTGGGTGTGGTGCTCGTAGTGCATAGATGGTGTTTGACCGCAATTGGTGACCAAACATCCAGACTCCAAGGCAAACTGTGTCACCAACAGAGGTATGGAAGAGCCAAGGAGAACAAGCATTCGCCTATTCTCAATGACGATGGAATATCCCCGTTACACAACGGGAATGTGGCAGATCTAATCATCTATCCATCAGCCAAGCAGATGGAAATCTCATGGCATTCAATGGCAATCGCTTGGCGAAAAAAGCTTGATTGCACTTTCCATTGTTGTCAAGACTTTTCTGTGGTGTACGTTCGGTGCCCTATAACCCTATGTCGTAAGAAAGGCGGTGGCCGGTGGGTATATCCCGGCCCCGGGAGTTCAAACAGTTTGTCTCTTGTCGGCATACCTATAGTACATATCGAGATCCTGTAGGTCACCGGCGCGGTACTACAACAAATTGTTTCGTTTGCTGGCTGTTTTGCATCTCGATGGTGTTTCGGTTAAATTGAAATCCTAGGTGGGTATCGACGTCATACAGGGGTCATGCGTGGTCTTTGACGTACAGTCCAGTACTGGTTTGTTTGTTAGCTCGAGACCTCGGGTCAACTTCCCTAGGCGTTTTTATGTCTAATTGATTCGTTTCGTTCCATGATCAAAGCGTGATCTTACCTTAAATATGCTATTTCCGAAATTCAATATGCTATATTGAATCTTCTTTTTATCCTTAAAGGTTTGGGGCAACTCGGCATAGATCTCGTCCAGTATACTAGGAGTACCAAGCTAACAAACAAATTCCAGCATTAGGTTGTACCGGTACACAGTAGAGCGGCCTAGACTGCCGTGACTGCCAAGTTTTTCGGTAGCTTCCGAGCGGGCAGGTACGTATGAATGGAGGAAGCAACTTCCACTTCCTTGCATGTAAGGTATACCGCCTGCCTGGCCAGCAGTTGGTAATGAAGGGAATGATGGAAATGTGGAAGGTGTGAAGAAGAAGTATGAGGTTGGGACACAATATCTTTTTCGCAAGACGATGTTTCGAGGTTATAGGTGTGCACGAGAATCTTGATACCGGTGTGAATTACCCGGTAATTTCCGCACAGATGGAATGGACGACATCATGCATTGCGACTGGACCCTGGCGTGCCTGGATAGGCTCCTCTTTTTACGTTTTGTTTCCAAGAGATATCCAATTACAATTCCAAACTTACCATTTCGCATACGCACGATTACGTGTTAGGTTAAGCTAGTAAGGGTCGTGATCCAGTCTTGCTCCATCCCTTGAGCAAACTGAAATCCCTGATGCGCTGGAGATGGAGTCAGTTTAGTCGCCGTGGAGAATATTCAGCTAGAGGTACGATCGTCGAATGCGGAGAGGAGGCGGCCTCCCTTCGTTTGGAGTTCGAGTGGTGTTCGTAACGTATGAACGGGGCACAACGAAGAACCACCAGCAAAGTAGGTAGTTGGTAACCTCAAGGTCTCCTTTGTTGGGAATAGAAATGCCGAAATTGGGTGACGGGAAAGCTCACGTAATGACAATGATACGACATCATTGTCCGCAGGTTTTACCTCCCTGTCATTAATTGCCATCGTTACAAGTTCATAGCAACGGAAGATGTACACTATGTGACGGCCGTCCAACCCATTCTGCCATTCCAACTTCCTTTCAGTCAAGATTTTTCTTCTCCCTTTGACCATCTTGAAACAAAACCTCTGGTCCAATTCTCGTCCCTTCTTTCGAAAGACCATTGCGCCTCTCCTCTATTGCGCATACATTGCCCATCCCTCGACGATTGTTAACGTGGGATCGGATCGCCAACGTCTCATTTTGTTTAAAGCGTTTAATTTCGGCGCTTTCCTAATTTATTAGGGAAAATCACATTCGTCAACTTGGAACCTACAACTGTTCTCCTAATCAACATCCCGCCCGGTAACGTTTTCAACATCATCGCCGAGACTCGCTCCTGGAGGGCGCATTGGCAAAGAAACGACAAAGAACTACCCAGCATTTCGATTGACGAGCCAAGACCGAGACCGAGACATTCACACCGACTTGCGCATCTCCCGCATTCCAAATTCGAATTGACCCGGCACCCGAACACATCGCCAAAAAAACCACTGTGATTCTTCTTACGAAGGCGCGACATCGAGTGGACGACACGAGTCTAAGGCTTTTAAGGCGGTCTGACTGAGCCCGAGCGCGAGCGCAACTTGAGAAAGAATAGAGCAATCGAGTAATCATGGCTTGTAAGTATCTTGCATCTGCCCAATTACATCAACACCCGCCAATCCCAAATACCAACCCTTCATGCCCTCCATGCTGCGCCCAACACAAAACCGGCCGTCCTGCGCATGCTCATGGTTCTCCTTCCCCGCCCAACGGGGCTGTGTTCCTCGTCACTCTTTGTTCAACTCCCAACATTACCATTGAGCTCCCAACGCGCAATTCCGTGACAGGGTTGACAAACAGATATCAACCTTGGTTCACGAGTGTGGGATCACAAAATCGATGGATACGGGCCTTGATTTGGGTCAGGAAGCATTCCGCGCTATGAAACAATTCTAATGCAATGTCTTATAATCTAGTCAGCAATTACAGGGTGAGGCAGGAGGCGCATCGCGTGAGCCGCGACAGCAACTCGATCATGAACCCTTGGCGAAACAAGAATCAGAGAAGCTCGACCTGGGATGTGCCCGAGTCACAACGCTACTCTCAGCCGCCGATGGCGCACGAAGGACTCGACGATACATCGCCCATCAAACACTCAGTAACGGCGCCATCACGGGTATCAAATGGCTACGACAGTGCAAATGGAGAGCCCTCTTACAGCAACAAGAATATCGAGATGCAGGATATGGAGCCCACCAGCCAGATGACTGGGCTTACGGGGGAGACAGATGTGGAATCGGCACAGGTCCCTACGGGTTCCGCACATCAACGCAACGGTAGCCTTGGTCTCGTGCGCAGGAGGACAACGGGCGCCAACGATTCACGGACCGAACTGAACGGCGCAGGACAGAAGGTGGCCGAGAAGGAAAAGGAGAAGAAGCAGAGGACTTTCTTCAAACACCTCCAGCCCAAGGAGCCGTTCACCGTGGGAAATCAAATTCAGCGCACACTTTTGAACTCGTGGCTCAACGTTCTACTCGTCGCGGCGCCGGTAGGTATTGCGATCAACTATGTTGAGTCGGTACCCCGCGTTGCGGTGTTCGTTGTCAACTTCATTGCCATCATTCCTCTTGCGGCAATGCTGGGTTTTGCGACGGAGGAAATTGCATTGAGAACGGGCGAAGTAGTGGGCGGACTTTTGAATGCCAGTTTCGGGTAAGTATCAACTTCATGGGTTAGGGCGGTAGAGAAAAGTGCTAACACTCCCACAGCAATGCTGTTGAGTTGATTGTGGCTATTATTGCTCTGACGCACAACGAGATTGTCGTCGTACAGACTTCGCTCATCGGCAGTATCTTGTCCAACCTTCTTCTGGTTATGGGAATGTGCTTCTTCTGCGGTGGTCTCAACAGACAGGAACAGTTTTTCAACACGACCGTCGCCCAAACAGCGGCGAGTTTACTTGCGCTTGCCGTCGCCAGTGTCATTGTACCTACGGTCTTTGACATGGCTGCTGATACACCACCCGAAAAGGTGGCGCAACTTTCACGCGGCGTCTCCATTATTCTGCTTTTCGTTTACGGTGGTTATCTTCTGTTCCAGCTAAAGACCCACTCCGCCGTCTTCGCCGAGGAGAGTCAGAAGGTCGCGGGCAAGCCATTCAACTTTCGAGGCGGCAAGGATCTCAAGGACGGCGCCATTGCCCAGGGCTTGGTAGGCCCTGCTGGTATGGTAGGAGGCCACGCGGTTCCTTCGCGCGACAACAACGAGAGCATCCGCAACCACCTGGACACCGCGCCCCATCAGGAGGAGGAGGAGGAGGAGGAAGGCGAGGAGCCGCAGTTGCACTTCATTGTCGCCGTTGCCACCCTGGTCATCTCTACCGTGATCATCGCGTTTTGCGCCGAGTACATGGTCGATGGCATCAGTGCCATTACCGACGGAGACAAAGTCAGTAAAGAGTTCGTTGGCCTTATTCTGCTGCCCATCGTCGGAAATGCCGCCGAGCACGCCACTGCTGTCACGGTCGCCATCAAGGACAAGATGGATCTGGCCATTGGTGTGGCCGTCGGTTCGAGCATGCAGGTCGCGCTGTTCGTCATCCCTCTGCTCGTTATCATCGGCTGGGGAATGGGCATCGAGGAGATGTCGCTCAGCTTCGACACGTTCCAGGTGGCGGTGCTGTTTGTCTCAGTGCTGCTGGTTAACTACCTGATTGCAGACGGAAAGAGTCATTGGCTCGAGGGAATGCTGCTTATTTGTCTGTATCTCATCGTGGCTGTCTGCGCTTGGTGTAAGTTTGATGATATCTCCCCAACCTCCCTGGCGCCCTTCGATGCTAATGTGTTCTTCCTTCTCTACAGTTTACCCGAATTCATGTGATGGCCCTGACTGTCAATAGTAAAACACAGCCTGAAAACAACTTGATGAAGATGGACACGATGCCCGATTTCGATTAGATACATATTATACGTTTGAGCAGAATGACACGTTATTTCAGTTGGCACGCGGTCTTTTTTTCCGATTCTAACGACACAACATTCCTTAGCTAGCACGCGCCAGATTTTCTACCAGAAACGAGCAAGCAAGCAGCCCAGTTACACTATCCTACCCAACGTACATATTTTAAAGTAGAGATTGTCAAAATTCACGACGGGCGCCGAGGTACTTCTAATAGGCTGATGGACCGCCTCATACATCCGTCAGCGCGAAGGAAAATAACGAGAAGAAGAATTAAGTCCAATCAAGTGGACTAGAAGGAATCATGGTGCTAAAAGACGGGGAGACGAGAATAGGAAAAGGCGGTTGCACCTAAGCCGCATATATAGGCAAATGAAGATACGTTGACTATCCAAATCAGGCTATATAAACCTATCACTAGCAACCGACTTTCAACAATCAAGAAACATTCCCTCGTGGCGCAATTGGCTAGCGCGTCAGACTGTTAATCTGGAGGCTGTAAGTTCGATCCTTACCGAGGGAGGTTGAAATTCATCTTTTTGCGTTATTTTTGTCTGCAAAAGCGGCATGGATTTTGGTGATGGATGCGATGCGATGCGATGCAGGCAGGGATGGGGCGTATTTAACCATGCTGCATCTCATCGTCACTTTCTTTTTTGGTCGGTTTGCTTTTTTGGTCCTTGTATCAATCTTATATTGTATCGACCCAGACGATGGATGGTTGCATACGATGTGCAACTTCAGACTTTCGTCGGTGGTGGAGTTTTGTATCGATTCGCTTTGCAGAATGAAGTTATGTGGAAGCTCATGTATATGATGGGTTTCTATCGTGAACGGAGCAGATACGACAAACGACGCGACGGTAATCATCGTCCGTCCTGAAAGACACCATTTTAGCCAGCAACAGATACGACTGTGAATTTTTGTACCACCCGACTGCATGCAGGATAATTTGCATTCAAGACAGTTGACAGTCATCTTCCTCTGATTTTGATGCTCACTATATACGCTGTTGGCCTGGCCTGGCATGATACTGAAAAATCACTTTACAGTATGTAATACTTTTACTTAGTATTCTTCAAACCACGCTCCGCTGCCTGTCATCATTCACTCGATCTTCATCCATACTTTTACATCTTTTCAAACACCATGAGAGCATCTTGACCCATGCACTCATCAAAGACATCCTATCCTATCTCCCATTGTCACCCTCTCCCCATGCTCTCCCTCAGTCCTCAGTAGCATCATTCTTTCCACCATTGTTCCCACCAGCATTGTTCCCAGCACCAGCAGCTCCCGCAGCCGCCGCC
>RANY01000315.1:898-37397 GCA_009805235.1 Neurospora pannonica FGSC 7221
GGGGGGGGGGGGGGGGGGGGGGGGGGGGGGGACCGGGCGGAGTGTGGGTGGTGTGGGTGCGGTCGGAGGACGGAGGACGGAGGGAGGAGGGGGGAAGGGGGGGGGGGACCTGCGGGCGGAGCGGACGGAGGAAGGGTTGCCAATGTCCGCACGACGCGCGGGAGTCGAACGAAAACCAAACTCAAAAATCGGGCGGGTCCAGTCCAAAGCCGTGCCGTCGTCCAGGCGAGCGAGGGGAGCGACCGAAAAAATGCCCCACTCAAAAAGTTGAGGTCGCACCAGAGCCGCGAGCCGGAGAGCCAAGACTGAGGGCAGCGCATTGGCCAACCCCGGTGCAGCTTTCTGCTTAGTCACCCAGTCCTTAACCGCAGAGGCTGGCTGCCAAGCACCGCAGCGTCGAGGTACGATAAGATAAGATAACACCGATACGAGAGTCTGTCGGCAATCGCTGACGATTTGGACAAATTGGCCAGCAAGGCCCCTGCAGTGGACTGGCCCATAGCTTCCAGCGACCACAGCACTGTTTTCCATCGCCATCGCCAAGTCGCCAGCAGTCGTGTAATTGACAGCTTGCCGACACCGTCGTCGCAACCCACGCAGATTCACGACAACACCACCGGTCTTTTCCCATTCCTCACCAGTCCAAACCAAACATCTGCTACGATCGGAATACGAACCGTCAAAATGCGCACCCTCCACCTCCTCCTCCTCCTCCTCTCCCTCCTCACCCTCGCCTMCCCCATAGCCGCTCAATTCGGCTCCTTCTTCGACCAAATGTTCGGCGGCGGCGGGCACGGTCACCAACAAGAACAGCAGCACCGCGGCCACGGCCAACAACAGCATCCGAACGTGCCCAGCGACCCGTCGATTTACCAGGCGAATTACCAGAGGGCGCATTGCGACAAGTATTTGTGTCCTGATACTTTGGGTATGTTTCTTCTTTTCTTCCTTTCGTTGTTGTTGGTTTGGGTTTGGGAAACAAGATGGGGCAGAGCAGAGGCTAATTGGGATAACGATGAACAGCATGCGTCCACTACCCACACCACTGCCCTTGCCCGTGGCCGTCGCACGAAGACAAGGCTGAGCTTGCTGAGGGCCAGAGGATTTGTGTGTCGAGGGGAGGGTTCAAGGCTGGAGAGGCGGCGAGGAAGATTGAGTTGGCTAGGAAGGGGATGCTCTGAGCTGTCCCCCTTTGGGAAGATAGGGGAAGTGGAGCCGTGGACAAGAGGAGGATCACAGGTTGAGGGAAGCATTGCTTGGGGTATGGCGTTACAATATCACGATGACAATCTAGACAAAGAACTTTTGGATGATTTCTTGTGATTACCTCTATATAACGAAACTCGAGTGCCATAAACGTGTGTCCGCCATAATCTTGTCCCTATCGAAGCTGTCGAGAGAAGCGAGGAGAAAAGAACAGAGAGAAGAGAATGGTAAGGGGCTGCGTGTGCATTCTTATTCTTGTGTGTTTTTGATGTCAACAAAATGGGGGGTCCTGTAACACATGAAAACCTTCATAATCGGATGGAGTTCGTAAGAAGAGAACAAAAAAAGAAACACATTGATGCTTCGCTATCATAATTCGAAATGCAGACGCCAATCAGATCGGCCGCGCGCCGACTGATGTAAGGTATACCATCACCAACCCTTCCCTTCGATAACAAGAGCAAGCCGTAGAAGATAAAATAGGGACCGTCCAGTCATCAACCATATACATAACCGTCCCATGTTCGAAAGTAAGCCTCCGTCCTTCTCTTACCCAGGCGCACCTGTACCAGTAACTATATCGCAGTCGTCCTCCAGTATCGCAAGTTCAGCAATGCACGCCATCGCAACCCCCTAGCCTCCATATCCACCGTTCTTGCTGCGAGGACTCACATCACCGTAACCGTCGGATCATCATCAGGTGTGACACCTAAAGCTTCAAGTTCCTGATACAAGAGACGTAGCTGCGGTTTCCGCCCTCTGGGTCCCCCTCCTACGACGATCCATTGGACCTTGTCGGAAGAGCCGGCACCTCGGGGGTCTCCTCATCCTCATCATCGTCCTCATCTTCCAGATCCTCGGGGTGACCAAGTAGCGAAGCCACGCTCTTCATCTCGTAGTGCTTCTTGCGCATCTCCTCAAACTTGCGATGCTTCTCCCTCTCTTCGGCGCTGAGGCCGGCAAGTTCATCATCGGGATCATGTCCGCTGCCGTTGCTATCAACGTGCACAGCTCTGGGGCGCTTGGGCGAGCCGCCATCTTCGGAATGAGCAGTAACGCCATTTCCAAAGGGGAAGCCATCCTCGGGCACCGCCTCCTCAGGCTCACCGAGTGACAGGCCGGGGATCTCGTCGTCCATGTTGCCGTGCCTGCGCTTGTTCTGCTTAGGGAGAGGCGACACGCCGTCCACGCGATCCATGTCGATCTTGTTATGGTCGATGGGTTCTGTGACTTCCTCGTCGTCGTCCGATGGGTCCTCGGTGGGGTCGTAGTGCTTAGCGTAGGGCGTCTTGGGCTCGTCGATCTTCATGGTGCTGGAGCGCTCCTGCTCGGTGAGGTAGAGGTTCGCCTCGTCCCATTTGAGGCGCTGGCCTTGTTCCGTGGAGTCTTCGTCGCCGTGGTGGCTGGGCGTTGCCGAGCGGCGGGAACCACTGAGGCCGGGGCGCGAGCCGGCGACGGATGATGAGCGGCGGTGACCGGCGTTGATCTGAGTGTTCATGATGGTGATCTCCTTGGCCTCCTTGGCGGAGGAGGGCATGTGGATGAGTGGCGGGGGGTGACTCGCGTCATGGTGATGGGTGTCGAGGGGGGAAGTTGGGCCCGCGGGCGGAGAGCCACGGTAAGAGTTCTTGAGAATACCTGGAGATGAAGCATTCGTTAGCAATCGAATTTTGATGATATTGTAGGTACGGACTGAAGCTAGGAACTGCGCGACTGCGTTGCTGGGTTGGAGGCTGGCTCAACATACCCTTTGGCCGCGGGACCGTAGGAGGCGGCGGAGTGTGTGTAGGTGACGTTTCCATGGCGGTTGACATGTTTGGAAACAAGCTGTGTGTATGTTGATGAACAGTCAATGAACTGCGATCAAGAAGCGTATCGACGAAATGTTGACCGAAGAAGGTCAATGAAGATAAGGCGCGCGCGCAAAGAAAGTTAAGCTGTCGTTTTGTTTTGTTGGCAAGGTGAGATTGTTGGATTGAGAAAGCAAGTCGTCGGTCGGTGGAAAGAAGTGTCAAGAGCAACAAGAGAGGGCGGAGTGACTTTCTGCCCCAGATGATCGAAGACAGTGGGGTCACTGGATTAGCCTGGAATGGAGTGTAGGCTTTTGTTTGGTGGTGGAGGGGGCCTTGGGTGGGGCGGCGATCACTGTCTTCTTGGTGGGCTTGTTTGGTGTGTTTGGTGGGATGTGGAAGCCAAGAGAAAAGCAGCACCGCAATCACGTTCTGAACAAGATATCGAACAGAAACTAACAGGTCGGATGAACAGTTGGGTTGTTGGGCAGGAGAGAGACCGGCGGATTCCAGGCAGATCCGTGCTATGCCGTGTGGTCGATCGTCTCAACGCTCTTTTTATGAGTCCTTGTCGTGTTGGGAGGCCTTCCAAAGACTCCGGCTAAAAGTCTGAGACCCGTCGTCCACTGTAAATGCTGCCCTGAGTTGATCTTAATCGGCCGGCCTAAGACGAGCACTGAAGAGAGGCACCGGGTATTCGCGCAAAGAAGTGAGGGGTTGCGCCTGGATTTTCGATGCCTGGATATCGTGATATATCAGATGATGGATTGTCCCCCGTTGTGCCCCGATCGTGAGTCTTTTCTTATCCAGGATAAATACGATGGGTCGAATTCCACAAATGGCCTGTGACTGTCGACTGAGCAATAAACAGACAAATCCGGGGAAGTTTGGAGGTTGAACAGAATCAGGGTCCGGGTCCGCCTTTTAACCGCTTGGCAGTGTGAGGTACTTCGGGCGCATGCCAGATGACGTGCGTTCTCCTGCAAGCTGTTGCAATGACAAGAGTATCGCGTCAAGCAAAGTGTTAAGGCGCCGTACCCGCGCAGAAATGCAGAAGGGACCTGTGGTCATTACATCATCGTGCCTTTCCCCCGCCTCCACTTATTTTGTCCTTTGTTTCTTTTTTCCATCATTGGGAGTGCTTCGCAACATTAAACTTATAGATTACTCTTTCAGAGCGCATGTGATAGTATACATGGCATCATGTGCCATCCTTTTTCCTTTCCCAAGTACATGAGAGTCGTGATGCTCGTAATGGCATGAAATAGACCTCATAGTCAGTCACCTTCCCCCATATCATAATCCCATCCTTACATATGTATAATCCAAAAACATCGTCGCCCACATTCCCATAACCTCATTCCATGATTAGTATGTATCCCAAGTTGGACGAGCGTATCCAAAAACTTGGTCGTTGCTCTAGCCGCCTGTCCAATGCCCATTGGCTTCTTGGACCTCGGACGTGACAACATCGGTCGTAGCTATGTGCAGTAATCGCGTCAACCTCCTCATTAGATCCCGCAACTCGTAAATGCTGCTGCTTCCCACATCGCTGACTCATTGACTCTCCCGCCTCATCGAGTGAGCGAGAGATCGGTCCGGTTGACCACGGCCCGAAGGAGCGACGCCCCTACCCGACTCCGAGACCGTATCCGCATCGCTTATACGGTCCCCCACGTTGGCACCCCTTTATACCGCACCGCCACTAGCTTTGCTATCCGTCTTTGACATATCCAAGCCCTTCTCGTACTTGTTCAGCACTGCGCTATCAAGGGAAGCAGCCTCATCACCGAATACGTCAACCTTGGTCTCAGCGAACTTGCGCGCGCTGATGCCCTTTGAGAAAAGGAGGTCGAGCTCGGCAAATGTGCGGCCGGAGGGTTCGGGGACGCGGAAGTAGACGTAGACGATGCAGAGGAAGCAGATGCCGGCCTGGGATGGGTTAGTTATGAAACTGGCGAAAAGGGGCAAGGTGACTTACCCAAAAGAAACCGGTAAAGTTGGACCAGTCCCAGGCGCCGGGGTTGAGCATGTAAGGTGTGAGAACGGCAGTGATGATGCCGACAATAATGCTGTGGATTGTTAGTATGAATGAGCTCCGAAAGGCATCCGGTGATGGAGGAACTTACTAAAGCACACGACCAAGAGCAATAGTCTTGATTTGCAGCCTCCTGGTCGAAATCTCGCTGACAAGCGAGTAACAGACCGTTCCGACCGTCAACTGATACACCAATGCCCAACCCAGCATGATACTGCCCGTCGCGATCGATGCCTCCCTGTTGTGCGCCTCAGGAACGAGACCAAGGAAACCCAGCACAAAGAGCATGCAGAAAAGACCGCATAGCCCATACAGGTAAAGCGCTCTCCGTCCAATACCGCGGCTCATCAAGAACCACGCGCCAAACACGCCCGCCATGTTGATAGCGTACTGTCCGAGAGCAAATCCATAGGCGTCATCATCGCTCAACCCGGCCTGCTTGAGGAAATACGTCGAGTAATTCGAGAACGAGTTTCCACTAAGATTCTGGATCGCCCACACCATGCACACAATCTCCGTTCTCCTGAGATCATGTCCCTTGAAGCAATCCCAATAGGTCGCTCCCTGCGTCGTCTTCTCCTCCAGGGCGGTGGTATGCACCATCATGGCGACGGTCTCGTCCGCATCGAACTCGGTTTCGCGGTTCAGGCTGGTCAGACGGAGGAGGGACTTCTTGGCGTCATCCAAACGACCCTTGCGGACGAGCCACCAAGGCGATTCGGGAGCGAAGAAGATTCCCAAGGCCAGAGGCACGGGCCACATCCATTGAAGGGCGTAGGGGATCCGGTAGGCCCATTCATCGTTGCGCTTGAGCATGGACATGATGACACCGATGGCGATTTCTTGGCCGACGCCCCAGCAGAAGTTGACATAGGTGGTGAGGTAGCCGCGCATGGCGACGGGGCAGACTTCGGAGGCGTAGGTGATGGTGAGGGTTTGGAAGACGCCCCATGGCTGTTGCAACCAGTTAGCGAAGACTTGCATGAAGATGGCTTGATGAGTAAACTTACGATACCGCAAAGAATCTCAGCAGCCAACAACGTCTGGACATTTTGCGCCGTAAAGAACAACGAAGTCCACGCGCAAATAAGCATCAAACAACCAATAACGGTGTACCGATAACCAAAGCGTTCTGATACATATCCATTGATGAGAAGACCGATCAACTCTCCCACGTTGGCGCCCTAGGTATGAAACCGGTCAGCATTGCACTCAGGGTCCATATCTCGCACGGCTCATGCTGCAAGCCCTCCCCCCACGACTTTCCCACGACCGGGAACCGGACCCGGACCCGATGCAGCGGCACTGGGAGTGGGCTCGTGGGGAGCGGCTCAGGCGCATGGGYACAGGCACAGATGACTGCACTTGGATCAGTACTCACGTTACTGAGACCAGCCTGCCAGCGAGCAGGAACCTCCCAATGGCCTGGTTCTATCTCCTCGCCGTACTTGCGAGCAAACTGGGGGAAGGCGTCTTTGTTCATCAATATTAGCTATCTATCTCATCTAGTTCAAAATGTGGTTGAGAGGTGAAACCCACAAAAGTTGTTAATCAAACAAACATCATATCCCTCCATGACGATGCACGTCGAGATGAGCATGCTCCACGCAATCGCCTTTGGGTACAGCTTGATTCCCTGCAACAGCGTCATCTTTTGCTCCTTGTCGGTTGCTGTTTTGGCGTTCTGGATGATCCTGTCCGTGGTCTCGGTGCGTCGGACCTCCTCCGAGTTGTGGAGGGCATTATGCTGGAGACCCTTGGAATCGCTGAATACAAAGTCGTCGGATGCCGTGTTGGCTGTGGCCCGGTGGTCGGGTGAAGCCATGTTTGCTGTTGCTTTGCGTTGCCCCTTTTTCCGTGTGGTCGTATGGAGTGAATGCTGTCGCTACGCCTGGGTGTTCCTTTCAAAGAAGTACAACACTGACGGTCAAGTGTTCACCGTGACCTTGTTGATGCGGCTAAACAGATGAAGTGGACACCGGTTGTTGTCGTGGTAGAGCCGTAGAAGGTAGAAGAATGCCCAAATGAATGGGATCCGACGAAAAGTGAAGAGACCGGGCGTGAGTGACGATGAACTACAACACAACCTCAGCTGTGATGCAGTGAGATGGTTGACTGTTGAACAGAGAGAAAGGACGTCGCAGGACGCTGGAATTTAGGAGGCGGGAAAGAACAGACGGAGCTGGAGCACGCGACTCCATGGTACGGTAGTTTTTGGATTTGAGATCCATGGATCCGTTCTTTCCTTTCTCCAGATTTCAGCGGTTCCCGGCCACCGGCCACCACCACCACACCCCGAACAAAACCCAAGAACGGAAAACTTGGTTGAGAAACAAAGCCAATGGCAGGAGGCCGTTCATCCCAAGAAGTGGTGGGAGTGGAGAGACGGTGGGGCTAGCGGTTGTTCTAGTGTCGAATTGTCGGTTTCGCTGCCGTTCCATGCGTTCTGATATCCGGAAGGAGCCATGATCATGGTTGTCAGGAGGGGCAACGGTTAACATTTCCGATGGGGACGTGCACATGATCATGGATGGAAGCCCAGAGATTAAAACAAAAGACAAAAGATTCGAAATTCCAGAATGACGACAGAAACCATTTCTTATCACATCTTCTCCTTCTCAGGGGTAAAGAATGGTCGTCCCTTCCTTTCTTTTTTCCCCAGTCGTTCTCTCAAATTTGGTGATGAACTCCAGTTGTGCAGTCTTGTTTGATTGGCTGCTGACATGCGACGCAATATCGAGCCCCGCACATTGTGCAAGTCCAAAACGATAAGACCACATGTACTTTCTGCTCCAGATAAGCTGAGTGCTGTTAGTGAAACCAGAATGCAGCTACTTGAATAACTAACAGCCCACTCTCATCATGGTACAAAGGCCTGGCTGGTACAACCTTCAAACTCAAGAGTCCTGTGCAGCGCCAAAGTGGTGCAGTGCCCCTCTCACGATTCTCCCCAGCAAATTCCATTTTCCTTCCTTCTTCTTCATCCCATCACCTCACCATCTTTTATATCGAGTTCACGATACGTACTCACTTGTTGTTCCGTTTCAGCTGGTTGAAGCAAACATCTCCGGTCGTCCCTCGTGTCATGTCAGGATCCCCAGCCTTTCAAATTCTCGAACCTCTGCGCGATCCCACCCTGGCGACCACCGACGACTCCTCTCCTCATTCTCCAAGCATAAGACAATGTGGAGATCCGCGGAGAAGACGAGTCCCGTCGTCGTCTCTTTAAGCTTCTTTCCCCGGATCTGCACTTGACTTCTATTCTCCTGATCTCCGTCCTCCGCTCCGATGGATCCCTTTCCCCTGAAATTCCCAGAGATTGAACAAGTGTTCCGAATGTTTGCCGTCTCATACTCTCATCTATCATGTCTCGTCTTCTATCTTCACACTTCACGGCCTCCAGCCGATATGTCCAAGTCCATGTCCAGCACGGGTGGGTGACGGACATCAGCCACGGCGTCGGATGGGCGTGTGGCCTTTTGCGGCTGGCTGTCCCTCACTGCCCTCTGTCTGTCCTTCCGGCCCTGTCTGGAACTTGGCCTGGTAGTATCTACTTGGGCCACCACAAGAGTCTCACAGGCTGTGGCAGCTGCTTGCTTCTATGATCCGGCCCCCTTCCTTTCGTCTTCCGTCATGACATTGCAGACCATCGCCTCGTCTTACTTCTAAAAGTCCACCTCACTCTCTGAACACTCATCGGATCGCGGTCATCGTCAGTCGTCACATCCATCTTGCTTCATCCACATCTCTTGTCCCAGCTGTAACGGTACGGTACCCTTTTTTACACAAACCTTACCGACTTCGTTGGGTTTGGATGCTGCATTTGCCCGTACCCCCCGTCGTAATGTTCGCCTAAACCGCCGTCTTAACTAAACCCCCATGGCCGCTTTCCTGTCGACGCCCGCCGTCACGTCTTTTATCAATCTTTCTCCGCATTGGATCTGTTGTCTGTCTCCGCTTCTTCAGCCTCCTGCTTCCCCTCCTCCTCCTCTCCAAGTCCGAGTCGTAGCCCAGCTGCTCCCCTCCATGTCCGGTCTTCGGTTTTTGCTTGAACAACTGCCGAATCTGCCGCGGATCGACCCAGACAACCCAATCTCCCGGATCCAACTGCTGCTCCACATTGCCAGCTACATACCACTACACTCCAACAAGTTTCCAACTGCCACTGCTACCAAGGCCCGATCTGACTGTGCAGCCATCTGAGTGGTCGTATTTTGATATACACATTCAGTCTCCGCGCCCAGCCCATGTATCTTGTCACAACTTGCTCGCAGATTAGATGCCATCATCAGGAATCTCCCCCAAGCCCCTGTCTACTTTTGGTTGGTGAGTCGATTACCTCTTGTCCTGATCCATGAAATCTTATAACTGACACATTGCTTTGGGCAGTGAAAACTGTCGCCAGCAGCACCTGAAATGTGAGCATGGGCCGAGCACCCCTTTGGGCACCCTGCATTGGGAAACATCACCACTGACATATCGTCATTTCCTCTCACCCTTTAGGCGACCGAGTAACGCCCACCTGCGGCAGGTGTCAGAACACAGGGCGTGAGTGCCGCCGGAGCGGTCTCAAGATTCGACAGTCTCCTCAATACAGTTAGCCTTCCCTTCTCTCTCTTTTGCAGGTTTTCATCCCGGTGTGACGATTCACCGCAGAAGTCAAGGCACTTCTTCGGGTCCATGGCTATTGGCTATTCGTCAACTTTCCTCACCATGGGAAAAGACTCTAACAATTACCACACTGCAGCCAAGTTCAGCAAGACACAAAAGTGGGTCAAGATCGAGAGAAGATGTGAGTATCCCGTTTTTGTTTCACTTTGTACATTAACAACCAATCAATATTGCTGATACTGGGCCTATAGTGGAATTCGTTGATGAGACCAGGAAGGTCATCTATGAGGCTGCTACTCCGGATAGTGGCCTGGATGAGATAGAGCCCGACCTAGAGTCACCCATCCTGTCCGACCAGTCGCTACTGCGAGAGTTCAGTCGACCTTTCATCTCAGAGACCCCAAATGGCCAGGAGAACCCACGACGATTTCTTTCACGGGAGCAGACCTTGCCTGAATCCCCCTGTCTTTCAGAGATAGCATCGGAGGCACTATCCCTTCGCGGATCGGTTCAGCCGCCTGAAACCGTCTCCTCTTCGGTAGGACATGCACGCGAATGTTCTCCCACCGACCGCTTCATTGCGCGGTCCGGGTCCTATCACCAGCTTTACTACTCAAAACATTCAGCATTCCCCATCGAAGATCCGGTGGAAGCCGAGCTGTATCGGCATTACGTGCAGAGTCTGGCACCTTGGGTGAGCAACATCTACACTAGTTCCATGAGCACCTTGTTAATTTTTCAATCTTTTAGCTCGACTTATGTGACCCACTGAGGTCATTCGAAACCATAGTTCCCCGAAACGCAGCAAAATTTCCGCTTCTTCTCAAGGCTATCTACTCGTTCTCGGCGCGGCACAAGACCTTGACTGGCTATTTTGACTCGGTCAGGAGCAGCGAGTATTACGACGAATGCCTAACAGAGCTCAGGGATGTCCTTGCTGCATATGACGAATCTGGAGCCGACGAAAACCTGTTTGCTGCTACGATCATTCTGCGGGTCCTCGAAGAAATTGATGGTATGAAACTTCCAGTGCTTGCGGCAGGCTATGTGCTGACAGGTCATTAGTTGTGGACAATGGGACAGATCAAGAAGCCAATCTCCTGGGAATACATGCGTTTGTATCAACCGGATCGTTCTTTGAAAAACCCAGTCCCCTTAGTATCGCGTCATTCTGGGTCGGCCTCCGCCAGGGCATCTACAAAGCAGTTATCAACAAACGACCTGTCGGACTGAGCGTAGACCATATTCTAGTCGAACAGTCACTCGAACGAACAGATTACCACAGTGTTGCGAACAATGCGGTGGTCCATTGCACTCGCGTCCTTAACTTTTGCTTTGACAAGGGAGGTGTGTGCAACATGGGGGAATGGAATAAGCTATGGAAATCGAATGAAGATTGGGAGAACGAGCACGTTGCCTTCCATACACCCATATTTAAGGCGCCCGATGATGTTCCCTTCCCACAGATATGGTATCACCAGAGTTGCCAAGGTATGCCGGCGTGCTTCTGTCACCGATTTCCCAGCTAACAGTTGTTGACAATTACCTCTAGTGATCGGGGTACAGCATCATCTGTTAGCCAAGTCGTACTTGATCCGATTCAGGCAGAAGTTCTCAGCGACTTATACACGTCACCAGTCTACTCTAGCCAAGAGGAGAGCTGAGGTAGGCCTAGGCCCGCGGTTTGGGATCCGTGGCAAGATGGCTAACCCCATGCGTATAGGCCGACATACAAAGAATCGTTCGGACGCTCTGTGGCATTGGTTTAGGAAATCAATGGACTCCTCCGGGCATGTTCACAGCCTGCATGGCCATTTCCGCTTGTAAGTCTTTGGGTGTTTTGTAGTATTCTCATTTGCCGCATGCTCAAGTCTGACCGATCATCCTACAGTCGGCGCTAGTTTCACCCAGCGGAAGGACCAGGAGGCCATGATCGACATACTCCGAAAGACAGAAAAAGATCATGCTCGTCCCACCAAGTCGGTGCAGGAAGACATGATGAAGGCTTGGGGTTGGTCTGCTTCCACGTGGACTCCGACGCAGGTGCCCCCGTGGCCGGATACGACGCAGTATGCGACGAACTTGAACATGAACAACAGCATGGGTTATCAGCAGGCTTAATAGGCCTGCGTGCCGTTGTCCTCAAACACAATACCGTTGGAGAAAGAAACATGGAATGGATTCTGAGCGGCTGGATCGGGCTGTTATATCAGCCCACGTGTCTGCTGAGATTGCGAGCAGTCAAATCTACATCGGTCAGATTCAGACGTGTTATTATTCGATCTACAAATGCCTATGACGACATCCCACCACCACGAGGATCAGACAATAAATCAGATGAACCGCAAGCACGGGCATGGGTCAGGGTCAGGGTCTAAGGGCAGGGTCACGGTCAGGGTCAAGCAAGGTATAGCCCAGCAGAGATGGCAGACATTTTGGTCGGGTTCGAACCGCGAAGTATTCATCAGCGCCTCTGTGCGCCAAAAGAACATTGCCTTTTTCCTACATCTAGGAGCGAAATGCCATAACGACGAACTGGTCGATGAACCGGTCAATGTCGCATGTCAGCCATCTTCTGCCACTGTTGCACAATAGCATCACAATGCAAGGTTAGCAGCGGTTCGTGGAGAAGGGCTTCTGTGTGACACTCCCCCAGTTCAATGTTTTCGATACATTCCAAACACTCTGGCTTTCTTTCGATCACGCAAGAAGCAAAGAAGCAAAGAAGGGGTCAGGGCTGATGGAAGGGTTTCCAATCGCAAGCAGATTTCGCCCTGAATTGGATTTCCAGGGGTATCATGCGAGATCGGGGTCCATGTACGCCCTTGGTTGTGATCTACCAGGGGCAGACAGACAGACTGCCGATGGACGCAAGGGGCAAACCACAGGGCCAGGTTATTAAGCCTTGGGAGAAGTATCTGCGAGGGTTGAGAGACAATCTAGAAATTCCTTATGTGCAGTGCAGTGCAGTGCAGTACAGCGCAAGCCTTGCAAGTTGGTTGCAAGCATCCTACATGGCTGACATGCTGCTCAAGTTAGGTTCCACAACAACGACTCGGTAGTAGCCACTTCCGTCTTTCTGTACGCTCTCTCGTCCTGTATCCTGTGTCAGTTTAAACTATGGGGGAACATGAAGTAAGCCCTGTCCTGCCTTCCACTTGTCATGACTGATATGACTCGGTCGCAAGACTGGCCATGACATGGACTGGATCCGGCCTCGTGCTTTCGAAAATCTACTACTATGCTGTTCCCGTTGTCGATTCAACTCACTTCAGATTGGGAAGATCCAGCATAAGGAAAATGCAGTCACCCATAGATACTAGGCATGGGAATAATCACCAAGGCAATGCGGTATTGCGCGCTTGGCCTCGGGCTGGCCTTGGGCTGGCCTTGGGCTGGCCTTGGGCTGGTAGCCTCGATACAGGTAGTGGAAGTGTTGCTTCCCGTTTTCAGGCCCGTTCAAGCCGTTGTGTGTAACAAACTTGGATAACAAGTCAAGAAGATGGTACGTAAGCCCCATCCATGGTCGGTGTTGTACCTCTCCGTAATATTCGAGGGCAAGAAAATACCCCGAGTACCTTTCTGCCCGTGAATAACATATCCGGCCCGACAATATTCGGGCGCGCCAAGTTGCAGTCTGCAAGAAAGCTCCATCCTTGATGTGCTTCATGTGCGTCGTACCCGACCCGTTGAGCAGGAAGCAGGAAGCAAGCCTCATCTGCCTGTATCCCTATCCGAACTGCCCTTGCTGCTCTTGTTGCTTTTTCTGGTGTGTGCGAATCGATGCGATGCCGATTCCCCCGTCGTGCAAAAACCAAAGAACAAGCCAACAGGATGACGGATAACTTTCCGAAGCTTGTCCATGTTTCCCTATTGCGCTGGTGGTGGTGCTTTCGGAAGAATTGCGCTTGCTTGCATGGTTTGCGATACTTTGGTAGCCGTTGACCTTTCCGAGTTCGTATCATTTGTACGAGGCAGCGAGAGAAACGGGAAGGGGGCACTGGGGGAAAAGGTTCACGTTGAGCTTTTGTCGAGGCTTTCTGTACCCCCTTGCGGTCTGCGGGTGTGTGTATTCCCCCAGTCTCAATTTTGAAATACTATCTGGGTAATTCGATGTCATTCATGTTCTCCAGAGCTCCAGAGCTGAGGGGACATCAAAAAACTATCACGAGGTTGATCGTGGCGGGGCAAAAATGAGCTACAACAATATAGCTAATAGTAACGCTAGGTGAGGTGCTAAACAAAGCTAAACAAGCTTCTTTTTTAGGCGCGGATAGGGCCCTGTCTTCAATCGGGATTTCTTTCCTCTTTCGTATTCTCGGATAGGAAATACTGTGTATGTTGAGGCTGTTAGTGCAGCGCGGTGCAAAGGACCCTCTGAAAGTTGAGAAGCGAACAAATCATGGCAAACTTTCAGCGCCGGAACACGTTCCGCCAGGGGTACATCAACAGTTTACCGCACAGAACCTCTTTCCATCGGACGGAATTTCCTCTTTTGTTGCATGACTGACCGTCAACGTCCCTTGTAATGCTAACGGTTTTTTTTTTTTTTCTTTTGCACTTTCCATCCGTACTCCACTCCATATTTCTACCCGATCGACGGATTGAACAAAAATGGAACAGAAGCAACGAAGCGAAACAGCCCTACCCAGCAAGCACCTATCCACCTTTCTTTTCTCCAACCTCCCGTCCAAACAGTCCCCCGTGCCTTGAATCTTGGACACAAACACCAGGCCAGGACGCACCCGCGCGCACGACGCTGACATATCACTCCGTCCCGCCAGTCTGGTTGCGGATAAGTCCCCCATCGCCCCATCGGACGGAAAGCAAGCCCATGACAAGCCCGTTGTCGGCTGGGCTGTATGAGAAAGGAAATATTCGCCTGTGAGAAAAAGAATGGAGACAGTGGAGAGCAAACAATGACGACAGGCCCTATCTTGCGATGTCCACGGTCTTGTGTTCTTCAAGAAGAAAGAGATAAACGACAAAGTGGATATCGGCTTACGATCTCAGTTTCTTCCATGGCTTCCAAACTTGGCTTTTCTTGAGATCTTCTTCTCTCGATCTTCGGAACGTTTTAATAGGTGCCCTGTCCTGTAGCCATCTACCGGGGTATAACATACACCGTCCGACCTGTTCCACCTGGATCAACCCCGGACTTCTCTCAAGGGTAGCCGCACCGGGTACCGGGATGCTGCTCTTCCTGTCTTTGTCTTTCTCCCTTTCATCGGCCTAGGTTAGCTGCTCGATCCACATTACACCCGGCTTCCTTCCCGGACATGGACCCCATCTTGCACTGGCCTGGCGGCTCCAGTCCCGCCATCTACTAGGTAGACTGATATCTAACCATCCCGATCCGGCCAAGAGATAGGAGCCCAAACTGGTATCGGCAATGCGGTGGGATGGGATGGGGTTAGACCGATTAGTCCACCTAGTTGGGTTGCGCTGACAGTGGAACACATTCCTCCCAATGTCAGAGTCTGACTCGACCCCATCCGTTGAGATCGGAATAGGAAAGAGTGTGCGGTAGTAGGTCGGATGAAGTGTCCTGGGAGGATGTTGACTGAAGAGGGGGCAAACCACTCGTGGGTCACTTGAGAGATATAAAGAGGGCATGTGCTATCCTTCGAAATGGTTTTTTTTTGTTTTTTTTTGGATAACAAGAACATCATCACCAAGCAAACGACTGACTCGACCTTCGGTCTTTGAGAACCTTGATAGGTAAGTGTGCACGAAGATGGTACTTTACGCCGAACACAGGGTGTTGTATACTGACTTCGTCATACAGATTCGAAAAGCATAAGAACTGCCTACTTCCCCTCTTGAGATATCTACCTGCTCTCTTGCATTATCGAGATCAACTTGACAATTTCTGTCACGAACATCTCCAACCTTGCTCTTGATACCAACTGCGAGTTCTTCTCTACACCAACAAGTCCCATCACCAACAACCACCACCAAGATGGCCCCCTCAGCCACCTACCCCATCACCAGCACGCACTCGGGCGCCGACCTCGAAGCCATCTCCGACGCCGTCGACGAGATCAACGTCCTCAAGTTCAAAGCCGCCCAACAAGTGACCGAAATCCTCAACGACGGCTCTTCTTCCCCCTCTTCCCCTTCCTCTCCGTCAACCGCCGCAACCTCCCCTTCCACCGAGCAGCAAGACCTCGGCGACTTCGACACCCCCTCCCACTTCGACTCCACAAAGGACCACTCCCGCTTCCGCCAATACACCACCGCCGAGTCTCGCGTGCTCAACTTCTACGCCGAACAACACGCCAAGCAAACCGTCTCGCACAACCTCGCCGCTCGCGCGCGCTTCAACAGTCCCGAGCGCAAGCGGCCCGAGATGACTATCTGGCAGGCGATCGAGTACTTGAACTCCTTAATCGACGAGAGCGACCCGGACACCGAGCTCAGCCAAATCCAGCACTTGTTGCAGTCTGCCGAGGCAATCAGGAGGGATGGCAAGCCGCGCTGGATGCAGCTCGTGGGATTGATTCACGATTTGGGGAAGTTGATGCTTTTCTTTGAGTTGGCTACGGGGCAGTGGGATGTGGTGGGCGATTCGTTCCCCGTGGGGTGCAGGTTCAGTGAGAAGTGTATTTTGCCTGAGAGCTTTGCTGCGAATCCGGATTCGCAGCATCCGGTTTACAGCACCGAGCACGGCATTTACACCCCCGGGAGTGGGATCGAGAATCTGATGATGAGCTGGGGACATGACGAGTATTTGTATCAGGTCGTCAAGGACCAGAGCACGATCCCGCGGGAGGGGCTGGCGATGATCCGGTTCCATAGCTTTTACCCGTGGCATCGCGAGGAGGCGTACGGGTGGGCCATGAAGGAGGGCGATGAGGAGCTGAGGAGGGCGGTGAGGGCTTTTAATCCGTATGATCTTTACTCGAAGAGTGATGAGCCGGTTGACGTGGAGGCTGTTAAGGTGAGTTTTTTTCCCTGCCTGGAAGAAAAGAGGAGAAAAAAAGATGCTAACGAGCAAGCAGCCTTACTACATGGACCTGATCGACGAGTTCTTCCCGAACAAGGTCATCAAGTGGTAGACGACCACGACCACAGCATCACCATCAATCGCCACGACGTAGAAGAAGCGGCACATTGGCCCAAAAGCCGGCCTTTCTGGGCGATGGAGTAACGACACGAGTTAACGACTTCCGTTCAGACACGCACTTTTCTTTGTTCTTCTCCATTCCTTGTCTTCCGTTGTTAATGTCACGGCGTCATGGCGTCACGGTGTTGTTAGACACGCACCTGCGTTGCATTTCATTTCATTTCCCTTCACAACTTAAGAGCTAGAGTCTTGTCACTGCCGTCGGAGTTGTGTATCATCGCATCCGTCAGGCACACAGCGATGCTATTTCCTTTTCAGTTCAATACCTGTACTTATCTGATCCGTCCCAGTCGGATCTTGTCGCGCCATAGGAAGCGACTGATGAATAGAATCAAGCGTTGAGTTTTCAAGTACTGCTGTTCTATTGGACACTCGTCCTTTTGGTCATGAACTGTGCCAGTGACGATTATTTTGCTTGCCATTACCCTATAATCGCCCGCATCAAAATGGTGCTCCGGAAATCCGGCGAACATTCTCGCTCAGCAAAGAGCGGAGATAGATGGATTAAGCCCTCCTCTTACGTCCTTCCATGAACGCTCTTGACGTTGCGGCCCCCAGACGCTCGCTCATGCCCAAGACAACACGCCCAAGAGATGATTTCCTTCCCCGCACCGACCGGATGTTCAACTGCCATTGTTTTATTTGCCAAGCAAGCATCGACCACTTGGTCCACGTCCCTGTCCAATCCAGTCCACTTTCAAGCTGGGTCATGCTCATTCCTCGATCCATTCAATTTGTTCTCAGCTAACAGCTTCAACTCCCAAATCAGAAACCTAGAGCCCGGCATCGAACACTCGTCCTCTTGTCTCAACGGGACCGACGCCCTGTTTTGGAAGCGAATGTCTCTGTCTCGCTGGGCAGCTTACCCACCAAGGTGTAGGTAGCACCAAATGTCTCGGATACGAAAGCCAGTGCCACAATGTACCCTATACCCGTGCCACGCCGTCGGCTTGAGTCGGCACTCAACGCTCCCCTTTCCTGGTTCAACTGGACACAGACAGGACAATCTCCAGTCGAGTCGAGACAGGTCCTCCTTCTGGGGCCGAAGTCGGAGATAAACACAGAGAGGGGCTAATGCAGGAACAATGCACGAGGAGACGCGGGTGCAGGAGGGATGGAGGGGCAGACAGGCGGCCACTTGGTCCTTGCACGTTGGTGAATGGTGATGTTTTCAGGGACCACAAGGACCGGTGGCTACCGCCCTCGTCGACGGCGTTTCCGACACCGGTTCCCCCTCTGGTCGGCCTCGTGGTTGTGAGGCCGGAAAGTCCTCTTCGCGTCGGATGTTCGTGCTGTTTTGCCCGTACTTAAATGTAGAGAGAAAGCATGTTCACCTCGCACCATTCTTGCCCTTCCCGCTCCTCCTGCTTGTCCGCGTGTTCGTGTGTCTGGTGCCGCACGGCGAGTTGCTGATGGGTACACGGCCCATTTCCTGCTCCGGTTTTGAGTTTCCCGCCATCGCGGCCGGGGCAAGCGTCGACAAGGACATTGTTCACCCATCTTTCGCTTCGTCGAGGGAGATTCCGACGGTTGGTCTAGCATTCCACTGTTCGCCTGGCTTGGTCATTCGTCCATCAAATGATCGGTCCATGGCTCGCCGTCCCTAGAGGTATCGGCAAGAGCAGAGGTAAATGCTAGGATTGAGCAAGTGGGAGTCGCTACTGGACTTGACATTGTACGGAACCAAATGCCAAAGAAGTATGAGAGGGCGTCTCGTTGCACTTTTTGGTAGTTGTATACAAGGCCAGAGAGTTCGCGCGTTTAGAGACACCCGAGGGTTCGCAGAGAGGAGGACAGATCAGCGCTTCTTGGGACCGGAGCTGGACTGGTGGCGATGCTCAGAGGAGGGCGCGCAGATAGTGCGAAGATAAACGCGGAAACGAGCACGGAGTCAAGGAGGGTAACCGATATCGGTCGAGAAAGTTCGTAAGATGGTTCTGGTGCGCAGTCTCATAGTCAGTATCTGGGGAACCAATGTTCAAGTGGATGCGAAGAGTGCGAACATACAAAACACTCCGGTAGGATATGACATTGTCAGAATGTGTTGGAGACAAAAGAAAAAGAAAACTTGAGGAAAAAGCAAAAAAAAAAAAAGATGCCAGCTTTCCTACAATTCAATTGTTTGTTAGTTTGGTTCTTCGACCATAGGTTGAACAGGGGAGTTTTGGAGCTCTCATTGGCCTTTTAAGAGAGGAACTGTCCTCCGTTTGAAGCGACATGGGATAATAGCAAGGGTTTAGGACGCCACAGAAGCCTCTTATGGGTGTCCTCTTAGCCTCTCTCCGTATCCTTCAAGGCCTTTAAGACTAGAAGATATCAGTCTCACGGCCTTCACCCAATAGAAAGCCGAACGCTTTCCTAGATCCAGTAAAGCTTTGGCTTTTTTATACCAGACTAATGACAGTGCGTTGCTGCTTTTGCCAGTGTTGGGCGGGTGTTGGGTGGCGGATGATGCAAGTTGAAATGCGAGTTGAGATGCAGGTTGAGCTGCAGGCCTTGGTGTTGAAGTGAATGGGACTCGGGAGGTCCGGCGGTGGTCCGGGCTCAACTCGGCCGATGTGGAGCTTGCCGCCCGACAGAGCTTGCCGCCTGGGCAGGGGTTTTGCCAGCCACCCGCAAGCCAGTATATCGGTTCTCTGAGTCCAAGCCATAGCAAGTTGAGCGAGAAAGCCGATTCGAACCATCGCTAGCTAGGGTTGGTCCCGGAACGCATTTGCAGGCAAGGAAAGCATAGCGAGGAGAAGCTGTTGGTGGCGCTGAGTTAGCGATACGTTTAGCCTGCTTCATAGTCTAACTTGGCATAGTTTCCATCTGGGACTTGTGACAATAGGCAAGAAAGTAAGTACATGGAGGCTTGCGAACACTCCGACATCTTGTTGCCCACCGAGTTGCCGTTCTCGATGCTAGTAATAGTTTGAGGTGAACCAAGTGAATGTCGAGGTACGTACCTGATAATGTGGCTCGTGCACATCATAAGTGGCCTCCACGTGATGACGTCCAACCCCGCAGTCCCACCTGGAGGACGACGCCAAGCGGGTCCCAGATGCCGGCGGCATTCCACTCTCTCAACAACAACCCAACATCATCATCACCACCACGGCAAGACTGTTCACCCAATACTTCGTTGTATTATCACTTCAATGACAACATAGAAAGACGGCATCAAACACCAACATGGACTCTCCAAGCCGTCCCGCCCCGCCAATTCACCACCTCTCCCTTGAGCTGATTCTCATCCCCCCCATCCTCTTGGCCATCGCGACAGCCCTCAGTCTCTTCACCCACTCCGACACCGACCTGTACATGCTCTACTCGCAATGTCATTCCCACGCCCGCATCGGCTGGCTCTCTCGCGTTCCCATGTTCGGCCCACTCGCTTGCTTCCTCGTCTCCTTCTTCCAAGAAGCCCTTCTCTCTCCGGTCCGCTCCAAAGGCATCATGTCTGTCGTCCTCAGCTATGTCGCCGGTCTGCTAACCATCACAACCGTCGAGGGCTCTCGTCTCTGCAACCAATCCGCCTTCATCCTCGCCTTCCCCACCGCTACTTGGCTCATCTTTGACCTCGTTGGCGGCGCCCTAGTCTGGGAAATCGTCATCATCCCCGCCTTCTTCCACCGCGCAAAGGTCGTCATTCTAGCCCGCCGCCAGGGGACCACCACCTCCGACGGTGAAGCAGCCGCCGAACCTGAGCTCGTCCTCGGCGCCCCGCGCCACTTGTCCACCCTCGCCGAGTCGCTTTCAATTCCCGTGTCAATCGCAATCGGCTACATCCTTCCCTCCTTGCTTATTCTCCTCCTCCCCCCGGACAAAACTGCCGTCCCGATCCTTCTCTGGCTCTTCTTCCCCGTCTGGGTCTCCCTCCTCCACCAGGGCGTGCGCACCGCGCTCCTCCACGTGTTCAAAGACCACCCCACTTGGCCGAGGCCTTTCCACTTGGAAACCTCCCTCTTGCCGCTGGTGACTACCTACTCTGCGCCCATCCTTTTGTCGCTGGCGTCCCACATCTACCTTATTGTTACACTCTTCACCCACCCGCGAGACGACCGGCAGGAAATGACATTGGCCACGACGCGGTTCATCATGGTTAACATGGTGTACGTTGGCTTGACAGTGTTGTACTGGGCGTTTATCGAGGCGGGGTGGCAGACTGCGCTTGTGATGCTGGTGGTTACGGTGCTGGCCGGTCCCGGGGCGGGTGTTTGTGTGGGCTGGGTCTGGCGGGAGAGTGCGGTTGGAGTGGATTGGATTGGACGGAGGTTCGGACGGAGGGGAAGTGTTATTGCTGTTGCGGTGGGCGGAAGCGGATCGAGGAGAGGGAGTGACGGTGAGCGAGGTGGTGAAAGCGGCCAGGAGGGCGGCAATGGGCCTTCGGAGGAGACACCGCTTTTGCGGTAGAAGAGAGAGAGGATAGGATGCGGTGTGAGTTGTGTGATAATGTGGAGTTTGTGTTGCATTTCATCGGCGTCCTTTTACAGGTTTCGTTTTGTCATGGAGATGGAATGAGGTTCAGGAGACGTGCTTCATGATTTTTTTTATTTATTTCTTCCTTGCTTTCAGCGGCGCATTCGGCATTGATGTTTTCTCTCCTTTCCATACATCCACGCACTACTGTTCAATTGATATCCCTTTGTCTGCAAACACAATCTTCTTTGCCCGATTTCACCTCTATGCACCAAACTTCTCTTTTCCCTTGGCGTCCTCGCAGATATCCTGCCGCAGTGGGGAAGGCGACGACAGGAAAGGGCTTGATTTTGGAGTGATAACGGAAGAGGAGAGACGGAAACATGGGCAGCCTAGACATGCTGGAAGAGAGCGCCGGTGAAGGGAAGCCCGGCGAATGGGCAGGGCACGGACCACGGACTTCCAACATACCTACACCATGCTGAGCCTTCAACATTTGACATCAACGCTGTTGGAAATCACTGCTTGGGAATTTCAGCAAGATATCTATCAGCCGGCGGTTCCTTTTCCTACGATGATTGCCACAGACTTGATGTTGGGTGCCACGGGCGAGGGTGTTGTGCACGGCCCCATGAGCTCCTGCCTCGACAGACCGACCAAAGTCCACGTCAACCAACATCGGCTTCCTGAGAGAAATCTGAACGAATTCTCAACACCAACATCACCACATCCTCACCTTACACAGTGAAAAAAATTGCTTCAATGCGTACAATTTGCGAAATTCGTGGTGGAGCCACAATCCCACCATAAATTTCTGCCACACATGGACAATTCGTCCTCCTTCGTTCTTCGTCGCCAGTCACTACCAACAACCATCGCTCAGCAATTAGCTTCTATCGAACGTTTGCACGCATCATCCGACTTGTTGTTGCTAACACCAATTGGCTTTTCTGTAACTGATAACAGACCACCTGTCTATCATCCAACAGACCTGCAAGGCCAATTGTCATCGCACAATGCCGCAAATGGATATGAACATAGAATATGACCGCATCAAAGGCGGTACCGGACGACGATATGGCAATTGGCAATGTAGGTCTTTCACACTCCATTCTTCCCACCGCCAATTCAGACTTCAGATCAAGCTGACACTTTGTCATCTCTACAACAGATGGGAAAAGCCGACCGCTACCTGGACTTGGGGCGCTTTACCCCGAGGCTTACGCTCCCAAGGCTGAACGCGAGGGAAGGTGGCCCTGCCCCATCGTGGGCTGCAACAAGGCGTTCAAGCAGCGCAAAGAAATGGGCGAGCACTTTTCCGTAAGTACCTCAATTCTTCCCAGAAAACTCGTCACTCACTTCCTCCTCACCTTGTCCTTCCTCGCGACCTCCCCAATGCTAACCTTGTTGTTCTTTCCCTAGAAGGAGCACACAGGCGCAAATCTGCACGACCTGCGCAACGGCCAGTTTCGCCTGATCAACTACAAAGGCAATGGATCTCCCCGCGTCGTATTCCGAAGCAACAAACCGCCGAGCCCAATTCACCCCCCTCTTCCTCCAAGCAGTCCTGCGTCGTCCGCTGTGGGTTCATCCTCGGTCGAGCGTGGGACAACCCCCGGTCTCTACATCAAGAAAGAGCATTCGGTTTGCCCTGCGGGCGGCGAGGATCCTCGTCTTATCGTCGTTGATGCCGAGGATGACCAGCATACCTCAAGTAGTCAGGACGAGGAGGAGGGTAGTGATGAGGACATGGACGATGTCTTCAGCGTTGGTGGTGGCCAGGACAGAGAGAGCAACACTAGCGTCAGCGGCGAAGAGGAGGAAGACAACGCGGCCGCGCCAGCCAACAATGTCGACGTCCAAACTCCTGATCGGAACGGACACAACGAGGACAAGCTCGAGAATGGCCAGTACTTTAACTACGCCGCCTCCGCCGTCTGGCGCCACATCAACAGCTTCACACCCTCTCGCCTCCCCGTCCCGGCCGACACGTGCTTGCGCGAGCTTCTCACACTCCCCCTCGCTCGCGAACTTCCCCGTTCCTGGCGTGTGCGCCTCGGCAAGCCCCGCTTCGCCACAGAGAGGTTCAATCTGAAGATGATGACTGCAATGGCCATCTTCCTCACCGGAGAGGAGACCGACGAAAAGGTCTGCACCACCTTTGATTGCCTCACCCGAAACCCGGTAAAGACAGCACAGGCCTTGACGGACTTCGCTGCCGACAGCGATGTCTGCCATGGGATGTTCGCCTTCCCGCGCTGCGTCTTCCCTTCGGCGATCGATTTGCAAGCGTCGCCGACGCTGAAGGAGAGGCTCGACGGTATTACATGCTGCAACGCCTACTACCTCCTCGGAAAAAAGCCAGAGCCGAAGTTGATCTACGTCGCTGGTTATCCGCTGCCTTACCCAATTACCCCCGAGAACCCTCCCCGCGCTGCTCCAGTTCAGGATCGCAGGGATAACAGCGCCTCTCCCACGTCCGGCCAACCTCAGTCACGCTCTCACTCGCCGCAAAGCAGCCCGCTCAAGTCTCGATCCACGTCCGATCTCAAGCGCAAGACCTCACCTTGCGCCGCCTCTGACGATTACGCCTACCGCCTGTCAACCGACCCCGCAACTCCCGCCAAGTGGGAGTCCCTCACCGGTCTCCTGCACCAGCGGGAGTCCTTCTCAGAGCCGATAATTGCTTACAGCCCTTCATACGTCCGCTTTCACACCAGCACTAGCCAGTCCAATGACCACGGCCATTCCGACACACGCTCCCATACCGATACTCACATCCAAGCCAACAAGCGCATCAAGCTCCTCCCCTCCCCTCCCACCTCCGGCAGCGGCAGCAACACCCTAGCCGATTTCCGCGTTATCAACCTCCAGCATGACCCCAACAATGCAGAGGAATTGCGGACCGTCAGCCTCCCCGTTTCCAAAACCAGATCCTCCGTCTGCTCGGTAGCAAGCGGTGGTCCGGTGCGTGTGTACCTCGACAAGGGCAAGGGAGAAGGCCAAGAAAAGCCCTTTGATATCATGGAGGGCGGCGTCTGGATTGTTGAGAAGGGATGGGAGTGTAGGATGGAGGTTGCTGTTGGTGGTGTAGATGATCATGAAGATTGCGATGGCGATGTTGCCATGGCGGATGTTATGGAGACGGTGGAGAAGGGGGTGCAGGTGACTGCCAGTGTGCATGTTACCGGTGTTCTGGCTTCTTCGGAAACCGGCAAGGAGGACAATAAGGAGAGAAAGCAAGAGAGGGAGAAGAAAAGGGAGCAGAAGAAGGAAGAGAAGAGAGAGAAGGAGATGAAGAAAGAGAAGGAGAAGATGGTCAAAAAGGAGAAGAAGAAGAAGATCAAGGAGGAGAAGAAGAAAGAGAAGGAGGCAAAGAAGCAGGCAAAGGAGGAGAAGAGGGAGCAGAAGGAGATCAAGAGGGAGAAGAAGAAAGTGAAGAAGGAGAAGAAAGAGAAGGAGAAGCAAGGTTGTTGACTGCCCTTTGCTGTGGCCATGGATGATGTCACGGTCTGCGGCTTGGGATGTTGATGATCTTGTCTGGTCTGGTGTACAGGTGGATGAGATTGTCAAGTGAAAGGAAAGGGTGAGTGTGTTTGAAGGATCACTTCATGTTTTCGGAGCTCCAGTCAGCCACGAGCGTCACAAGTATCAATGTTGTGTTTGAGAGGCGGACTTTCGAGCAATTTGGGTGTGTTCATGGCACTGTTTGCTGGAGGGAAGAGAGAATTTGTTGTGGCTTTAGCGAGCGAGCGAGCGAGCGTTGATGCTTTTCTGTTTGATTGGCTTCGAGAAAGAGAAGGTGACATCTATTGATGTCTGGTAGCATAGATATAGAGCAAGCCAAGGCTGATCCAAATTTTACTCGTAATCTTTGAAACCCGAGTAGGTGACATGACTGAGAGATGTGCATGGCCTGTGATGCATAATGGAAGTGTTGTTGATGTGCCATTCGTTGTTTTACATATTCAGTACATGGAGTCTACATACAGCCAGAAAGAAAAGCGGGCAAAAATGACCTTTGTACAAACAACAAGGCCCAACCCACGCCTGCCCCTATGGCAACGCGAAAACACCCAAGACACACCCAAGACCCCAAACGTACCACTTGATGAATTTCTGGGATGCAATGAGGCATTCCCAATATCCTTCAACGCATACTTGCACCCATCTGATGCGTCGAATATCTCTCCCCCAGGCCTTTTTGCATCAGCGCAAGGTCTCTTCCTTCATCAATGAACTTAAGCAGAAATCCCAACAATGTACAACACAGCCTTCGTTCCGGCACCCAGGTTCCGAACCCGACATTCCTGTCCGACACCGACTGTCCACTGGCTACCACGGCCAATGATGAAGACGGGAACGCCCTGCATAATCACCTCCAAGGTGCCTTCGTGGACGATGCAGATCAGACTCTGCATGTTGCTTGGGAGCAGAGTGGTGGTGTAGGTGTTCTCCAGATCCTGGATCTGGAGACTCGACCCCTTGATGCCGGTGGGAAGGACTTGGCCCTGGCGGTCTTGCAACCAGCCGGCCGAGTGTGCGTAGCTGATGGACACTGGATGTTTGTTAGCGGTCATGCCTCGATGAAAAGCTCTGGGAACGAAAGTGTGTGACTTACTGTTTCCCGGTCCGTAGAGGTACAGGGGCTCGTGGCGCTGCTCCCAAGTGCTGGTGAGGGACCCAGTCTCTTGCTGGGTTGGTTCGTCGTTGATGCTTTGGCGACTGGGAGTCTCGGGAAAGAGAGTTGCTGGCATTGATCTCTCGACCCTGTTGAAGGGTGTGGAGGTGGGTGGCGGAGAGTACGCAGGAGAGTACGACTCAGCGGGTGCCGGGAAGTAAGACTGAGCAGGTGGCGGAGAGAACGCCGGAGGCAGAACCGGAGGGGAGGCCGGAGAGAGCGCCGAAGGCAGCATCGGAGGGTACACCGGAGCGGCAGTGGCAGCGGGCGGCGACCAAACGGGTGGCATCATGTCACTGTTTGAGTTTCGATAGACGCCATTGCAGCACTTTCTCTTGCCTGAGGAGTCCTTGAATAAGACACAGCGAGGGAAGGCACCGGCTTTCTGGATGCTCAGGTTTCCCTCCTCCAAGCTGTCCCTGGCTGGGGCCACGGTCATGAACTTCTGGCGACAGTTGGCACCCGGAAGGCTGCACAGGTAGGAGTTAGGGATTTCGTCGCCAGTGAGGTAGTGGATGAGCAGCTGTTTGACGCTGAAAGTCGGCTTTTCTACCGCAAGCCGGTTTCTCCACGCGAGTGGTAGGTCACGCTTGCGGGGTTGTTCAAGGAGACTGAGAAGTTGCTGCGAAACGTTGGGCACGGTAAGCTCAAATGAGGTGAGACCACTGAGGTACTGCCAAGTTTCGGTTGCTTGGATCTTTCTCAGTAAGTCCTCAAACTCCTCGTCATCGCGTATCTGTTGCTTTTGCTTCTTGTGAGGGCCAAATCTCGACGGACTGTCGTCTCTCTCCTTTCTTTTGGAACTGTTTTGCTCCGCGCTGTGACGCGTGAACGTAGAGGCAAAAGGCGACTCCTCCGTTCCGGGCTCCAGCTTGATGTGAGGCATCTTGAGTATCGTGAGCTTAGCTTACGATCTTGACTTTGACGGCTTGGGAAATCGCGGGCAGCACGAGCCGATATCTTGTCGTGGTCAATGTGGATTGCTCGCTGAGTGGTAGAAAGAGAGAAATGATATGGTTGAGATTTGAGGATGTGAGGGTTGAGTGGAAGTTGAAGGGGAGGGGGTGGGGGGGAAATACGAGGTGGATAATTTGGCCTTGAGCAAACGAGGGGGGCCTTTACCTACCGCTCACATTTTCAACCTTTCGGTCCACCAATCAGGCCCCTCCCGCCCTCCGTTGCCGGCCCGTTCCTGGCCGGGACAAGTTCAATGTGAGCTTCCCAGAAGGATGGACGGCAGATACGAATTTGGCCAGAAGGATGGGAGAAGCGCTTACGGGACTTTGCCTGACGTCGTGTACTGTATCATACATGGAAACTTTCATCGCTTTCTAGCTGAGCATTTGTCCTGCGAAAGGATATGGAGACCCAAAAGCTATCTCAACCTTGAGAAGGCGCTGTTCGAAGCTTGCAGGGCGATCACACTGTGACTCGTGAAGGAGGGCAGGTATTTGGTACTTGGAACACGTCTTACTCTCTCCTCTTTCACCCAATAACGCATCTTGTACTTCATCAAAGGCGCTGCGGCTCCTCTATATACCTAACTGAAAGTATATGTAGAGGTACCTAATAGGTCCCCGGGACGAAATGATTTGTCGGGATGAGAACGGATCCTTAAATATTTGCAGCATTACGCTCATTCCTGAAATCCCAGATGAGTACTTGGTACCTCTACATGGTGCTCCCGCCTTCCCTCCACTACTAGATGCTATGCCGCTCCTTTCTTCCCTAGATCACTAGGCTGTTACCAACTCCCTGTCTGGCCGGTGCCTTCGGCAAACTATTTCCACATCTTTGTTTTCACCGTGACTCCTTCATTTCTACTTCACTCACCTTGTCTTTACCCCGTTATTTCATCGCCCCCGACCTGACTTCCGATCTCATCTTGCGACTGCAACAGCTGGCCAGCAACGCGACGATCTTTGCTCAACAACCCTTCTACCTAATTCTACCTACCAACCTAACACATTCGCTCACGTCGCCTTTCAACCCTATTCCTTTCCTCTTCTTGCCTCTGCTTTCTGCTCCCGTCGACCCCAGCCTTTACGTTACCCGCCGTCGGGACAGGACTCTGAATAATGGCGGGACACGCTTCGAAGCCGGTGGCACTTGATTCCATCGAAGACGGGACAAGAAGATACGGAGAGTGGAAAGGCGTATTTGGTGAGTCCTACCCCCCAGAAACCCCTTATGAGCGTTGTTTGGGCCTTGCTGACCTCGCGCTTAAAGATGGAGAGCACCAGTTAATCCCCGGCTTTGGTACGCTCTTCCCAGAGGGTTACAAGCCCAGTTCCTCTCCAAAGCCCAACATTTGGCACTGCCCAATTCGAACTTGTGGACATGCATTCGCCATGTCACCGGACCTGGGCGAACATTTTGTGGTGAGTACCTTGAGAACGCTGATGCATTATCTCCACTTTGGACAGAGCGCTGCCACCGACTGTACTCGCAGTTTGTGACTCCCGGCGTCGTTCCCAATATGAAAAGACTGCTGACCAAATACCTTCCTCTATACCTAGAGATTCCATTCTGGAGAAATCCTACACGATCACCTTGACGGTATAATCTCTCTTCTTCCCCAAGATGCTGAGTCCGCCAAGGATGCAAAGCACCAGCCGTACGTTGCGGCTCAAGGACGGATGCTGCAGAGCTAGAGCCTGCGTCAACCAGCTCACTCCGTACCTCTCCAACCTGACCAGGCGCACTTGACACTCCCGCTGTGCCGTTTGATAAGCACAACAAGTAAAAGCCTCACACTGGCAACAAATTGCTTGGGGGCAACAGCGAAGTAAACAGTGACGACGAGAGTGATGCGGACGAGACGAAGGAACTCCCTATGCCCACTGCTTACAATGTCGACACATTGCCAATGGGGTCGCTGGATCCTAGCCCGAAGAACAAAAAGGCAGACAACAACGAGGTTGCACCAGCACCTAAGAAAACAAAGACATTACACGCACCTAATGGTCAGGACGTTAAAAGACTGAAGGAGTGGGAAATGAAAGACTATCGGATGTCCTAGTCTGGTACGCAGCCTGCCGAATGGGAGACAAAATGGAGCAAACTTCCGCACAATGGGCGGCCTTTGCGCATTCCCCGACGAAATGTGGTTCTTACTTTGTCAGCTTTGGTACAATATGAGCGGTCACTAGTGGATATCCGAATCTGATAGTTGCCTGTAGGCTCTCGATCGTCGTAGTACGTGTAAGAACTTCTATTCGTGCTAATCATGAGACCTTTAACTGTTCATCGTAATGTCAAGAACCGGTTGGCGATACCGATGCCGTCCTCTACATTTATCCGAGGCACTTTCCCAACAGGTAGTAGCTAAGGGGGCTACTGCACGTAACAGGGACGGTCACGTCGCACGCTGTTAGTCAATAATTGAGTTAACTTGCCCGCACGCACCAAAAACTTACATGTACGCACTTTTTGAATCTGGCAGCCGTCATGTAATTTAGGCCGTTTTAGCCGTAAAAACCGTGATTTGTAATGTCCTAAAGAAGGTTAGCCCTATAAATCCCCTATAAATGCTATATAAATTTCGATCTTCAGCAGGCAAGCAAATATTATAGTGATAATCTAGTAATATTTTCGTAGTATTGAGGAGTTTGAGATAGCGTGTATTATAGTCTATTCTAAATTGCTAATATTTAATAATTCTATTAATTTAGAGGTCGTTAGAAAGGTTAGAGAGGAAGGAAGTTAATATTTCGATAGCCTCCTCCTCTCTCGTCTCTTCTTCTCTCGTCTCCTCCTCTCTCGTTATCTGCTCTCGAGCCTTCGCCTCCTAATACTTTCCTAACTCTTTATTATTATTATTATCGTTAATTATTTTGATATAATTACGTACTATTATGAGCGAAAGGTAGAGTGTAGATATAGATATGTGTAATTGCACAAAGGAGAAAGGGAACAGTCGTAAGCTGTGCGCAGAGGACTGGCCTTAAGTAGGGTCCTAGCTATGTAGAGCTGGGAGGACTTGGCTAATTAGGCTGTAGCAGTCTCAGAAGCAGCTGCAGCCTGCACAAGCATGTGAATGTCACATAGTGGTGAGCTATGATGACAATCACGTATGACAGTCACAGAGGTCTAACCCTGTGATACGTACCTTATTTTTAATACGAGTATAAGCATTACTAGTATTTATTTCCTTGATATTAGGCTCTAATTAGTATTAAAAATAGTTACGGCGCGTTAAGGCTCGAATAATACTTAGGTTACGTAATTTACCCTTTAGTGTAGCTAATAGGGTAGCTTTATTTAACTTAATTAGTATTAATAATATTACGAATATAGGTTCGTTATTAAAAGGTCCTTCTTATTTACGCGGGCGCCCTTAAGGTATTATTTTAGCAGTTAATTTATATTTAAAGTATTTATCTATTGCATCATGATAAAGGAATTAGTATAAGGGATATCCGGGATATAAATAATAATTTATATATTATTAACGTAAGTATTAAAATAGATAGTAAGTTACTTTAATTATTAGGACCGTTTTACCTTTTTTTAATAGGATTTCTATTTCGTAAATATAAGGGATCCTATATTAGGCTTTAAAACTATTCGAATAAAGTTCAAAAGGGGTATTAAGGAGCTTTAATTACTTAAATGGTAACGTCGATTTGAATTTATAATATTAGCGATTTATGAAATTAAATACTTGTGTAGATAATTTATATAGGTATTTACTTATTTATATACGGTTGATTTATTTAATATATAGGCGAATATTAGATTTAATTTATTTATTTATATATACTTTATAATAGCAATTTATATATTATTATTGGTCTTATACACGCTAACTAACTATGTAGTCTACCCAGTGGGTATGCGGTGCTGCTTCCGTTCTTAGTCAGTGGGAAAAACCGTACCGTAGCTAGCTGAAACCCTCTGCTTCTCTGTCGTGACGACGCCGTGTTAGCGCCGTGCCTTCGTTGTTTGTCTTCCACTCAGTATGACCTCACTGTCATTCTCGAGGTCCGATCTCCGATCCCGATGCGCAGTCCCCTCAGTCTCAGGCACGCTCCTACACTTCGAAATCAAGGATCAATCTGAACTCCCCAATAGCTCCTCTGCTTCTCGTGCTCGTTCTATCTTCACCACCAGCTTGTACTCCTGCAGTCAGCCAAGCCGCAAAGCCCAGCGAAGGATTCGTTCTGCCCCTGCCACTGTCTCGAGTTCATCATGGAGTTGTTCAATGCTTATCGGCCATGTTGGGTCTCCCAATCATGTGTCTTCTGTTTCCCTGCATTCCAGGACAATGTGTTCGAACGTCTCCTTGGCTAACCCGCACCAGCAATATGGCGTCGCTACTTCCAGTACCCTTCTTTCGAAAAGGAATGCCTGCAGGCCTATTTTGCCTGTCTTAGCTTGCACCAGGAGCGAGCTCATAGCCTTCGAGAAGTAGTGTAGTGATGGCTTCTCATCTGTGCTGGGCTAGGTGTGGTACTACAGTGTGGTTCCATCGAACCGCGCACGAGCCTCGGCGGCACTCAGTCTCTTCCGTTCCCTCATTGCTTCAGTCACTTTAATGTGCCACCTTGCAACCTACTCTCTTCGAGTTGCCTCTTCCAACCACTTCTTCCTCTTACCCAGTGTGGGTTCTCTCACTTCCCTCTGTGGTATCGGGATATCTTCTCTTAGAGCCCATCGCTCAGCCCATTCAGCCTTCGCCTGGCCGCTGACTAGGGGCGGCTGTAGTTGTCTACCTCCCCTCCTACCCCTTAGCTCAGCCGCTATCCAAGCCGACGTCCCTCTAATGAAGGTCGCTGCTGGGAAGCGGGAGAGCCGTTCCTCGAACGCTCTGACCCTCTTATTGAGGTAGAGGTCGAGGGGTGGACAGAAGGTTTCCGTCTCAACGCTGAGCGTAGATGTGGAATTTATATATTAAAGATAGGCCTTATATCCTTTAATTAAACCGCTACAAATTGAAAGTCTATAGTTCTTAAGAAAGCTATTATTAACCTTATTTAGCAACGTCATCCTTTATCCCTAATTAAAATAGTTCTTGATATAATAATTTAGTTACTCTTCTTTATAGAGTAATAGCTTCTCCATAATTCATAAAATAATATCTTCCTATATATTCCTAAATTAACATTATAAAATAAACTAGGCGTACTCAAATTCCGCTACATTTAAAGAGTAGATTATGTATTACTATATAATGAATAGTATTAACTTTATATTAATAACTTTATTTAGTAAGGGATTGAAATTCGTTATAGTTCTAATAATTATAATAATTCGGGTATTACGTCGCTTCAATTCTTCGAGATTTTCTTTATCGCATTACTCCTCTTCTTTATTACATTACTTTTATACTTCGTAATTAAATAAAGAATTCGAAAACAATAGGGATAAAGTTAGGAATATAGGCGAGGACAAAGATATAAATTACTTACGTACCTAATCTTTCTTAAAATAATTAATAACGTTATAATTAAAATATTATATATAGCGTTATCGCTATATATTCAAAAATATTTAATTAATTATATTAATAAATTAGGGGTTGTCATCGGTTATAGCTATTATAAGGTAATGGATTTTGAAATTATTTACTGTATTTCTAATATATTAAATTAAGAAAGTAAACCCCTCTTCTCTCTTATTATTTAAAAGCGTTTAAAAGATTAATATAGAAGTTTTTTTCTAATATAAGAACTATACTCTATATAAAGGGGAAGTTATAGTAGTTAGTTTTATACGTAGTGTCGATTAATGAAATTGATAGGGTAACCTGGGTTGCTTCGTAATACCAACGGTGTTGAAGTCAAACAGTAGTATTAAAAGCAAAGAAGAAGATGTCTGAGGGAGAAAGGCGTGGCCGAAGGCCGCCCCGCGCGGGAATCCCTTTATGGGAATTCCTTATCTTGTCTCAGACAGAGATGGGCACGGCAATGGCCATGCCCAGACTATCTAATCAGTCAATTGATCTAATCATACATGTGATAACGGTAATATAAATATTCCCGTATCAGAAATATATAGGAACCTTCTTTATATTTAGGGTTAGCGGTTAATTATCATGGCATGGCTGGACAGGTTACCATGACACATCAGATGGAATGAGGCTCATATTCTTATCGATAAGATCGTACGAAAAGGGAAGGCGGGAACGAGTGGCAGTTCTGACTTATATGTCCAGAACCATGATGTCCTTGTTTGATAGCTTTGTGACGGCTGGCACCAGCTGAGCTGTCACATGTGCCGTTATGGGTCCCATTCACGGGTATGGTTCATGGTGCAGGTTCTAGGCTTGGCTCTGGCTGCCTCCCGCAGCCTGGGTATAAAACCTAGCTCTGGCATCGAGCCTTCCCTTTTGGGATTTCTTCCCCTCTTCAACTTCTTGTCTTCAGTCCAAGTTAGTCAAATAGTATCATCATCACCGTTTGGCTACGCCGTGACAAGCTTCCTTTTTCTCCTTACACTTAATATTACTTTGATTTGTAACTTCTAGTCTTGTTATCTTATCACTTGTAGGATCACGCTTTTATATCAATAACCTAGAACGTATAATATAGCGTATTATTGTCATCCTCTTCGAAAAATTCGTATTTAAATACGAGGATATTGCTATAGTAATTATTATATAATCTTTTTAGAAACGATTAGGTATTATTATACTCTTCCCTTAAATTATAACGTACATTTTGATACATATTATCGAAATTACTATAAATCTATAGAATTTTAGGGTATTTTTCCTTAACTATAGTGAAGATTATCTGTATAGTAAAGTTGTATTATAAAAAAAGGTCGTTAAAATAGTAATTAACTTCCGAGTTAACTTTATATTCGAATACTTGAATACAAAATATAAAGTAGTTTTCTAACGTATACAATAGTGTATAACCTTAGTATATTAAATTTATAGCCTGGGTAATCTATATTTACCCTATACTCTCTTAATTTAAAATACGATTCTAAAAGGATAATAGCGCGCTTTCTTTCATAATATAGAGCGCTTCTTTGAATTCTCGTTCTAAATAGCTTAATTGCAATACTTAACGTAGTCGTATCAAAATATAATTTTAATAATAGTGTTTGCTACGATGCCCTGACTGGCCTATAATGATAGTACCAGTATAGGGTTGCTACAGTGAACTATGCATTTGTAGCAGAGTGGAGCGGAAGCGGTAGAAAGTACGRCAGCAGTGCTGAAGGAAGCAGCGTAGTTGCAAATACAATAGAAGGATGTTGTAAAAGAGGTCTTAGAGAGGACTCTGCTCTCAAGACAGAAGGTTACAGTGGACTCTGCACTATGAGAAACAACTATTATAGTGAACTCTGCACTATAAGAAAAGACTATATTGTGTTGCTTGAGTTTAGCTTGCTTGCTTAAGGAGTGACTAACTGAAAGAGAGGAGAGGTCTCTATATACATGAATATTAAGCATCTAGAAGCTTCTGTTGAATCCTGTGATGACAAATCAGTCTGRAAGAAATGCTGACTAAACTATAAGACTCCAGAATACAGTGGTAGAACCTCTTGTATTCTAGTACATTCTGTGGGGACTGAGTCAACTGATTCCGTAGAGGGAATAGTTTAATCAACCTTCTATACCTCAAGGTAGTACAAGGTAGTTACAAGGCACAGTACNCTAAACTATAAGACTCCAGAATACAGTGGTAGAACCTCTTGTATTCTAGTACATTCTGTGGGGACTGAGTCAACTGATTCCGTAGAGGGAATAGTTTAATCAACCTTCTATACCTCAAGGTAGTACAAGGTAGTTACAAGGCACAGTACTAGCTACACGTTAACAAATAGAATTATACTTCTTATAACTAAACTTATTGAGTTTTTAACTATATTAAGTTAAAATACTAAACTGATAGCGATAGTAGAAAGTAATAAAGTAAACATATAATTTATTATACTCCTCGACGGGCTCGAGTAAGAAGAAGAGATTATTTACTAGTACCGTCCAAATTATATCGGGATCGAATGAGGTATTCAAATTGAAAATAACCGTAGAGGAAATCAATTTATAATAAAGACACTTAGAAGAGAGTGTAGTAGCGTTAGAAGGCATTTATACCGATTAATTAATATAAAAATTAATTAAATACAATGAATCTATATACGTTAAGGTAATTATTAATATACAATATATAAATGCGTTGCGTACGTATAAATAGGTAGTATAAAAAGAGTATAAATGGCTGCATGAAAATAAGCGAAAAAAATAGCTAAGTTAGGAGAAATGTCGCATATCATTTAAAATACGAAATTTAGCAGGTAAAAACGGGATTTACGATATTAAGTGTTATTAATTAGAGAGCTCCATATTTCTGGTGGGGGTGCGTACATGTAAGTTTTTGGTGCGTGCGGGCAAGTTAACTCCAATGATTCCTTTAGTCAGGTCTGAAAGCTTGCCTGGACGTTTTGATAGTTGAGACCAAGATGTTACTGAGGCATTTCACACATCTACCGAAAGATTGTTTTACTCATGTGGTCTCCGAGTTGCCAGCTTTGCGAGTTGCGGTTGTGGATAGTGTAGGCACCTTGAGATTGTACCGATGCTGTAGTTTTTATAGAAGTAATCAACATTCTTCATGGTTGCTTAACGACTCCCAAGTTTCTTTTCAACATCATGGGCTATGCACGCAATTGTTCAAACGATGGATGCCCCTGGACTTCGAGAAGAGCGGATTTAGTATAAAAGAGAGGTGAGGCTCTGAGACTGGCTAATGTAATATGTTAGGCCTTGCATTCCTCCTTCTAGTCAACATCTCCACCACTGCTCTCATCGTCGCTCGTGTAAATCGCTTTCGAAATGTTACTTCTTGTGAGCTTAGTCTCTAGGTTTCTTGTGCCCAACCTCGTCCTTCGCCTCGTAGGTATCACTAGTGTTCGGGATTTCTTAGCGTCCGGTGAGCTGTAAAGATAGAGAGACGATAACCCACTTTTTTAACTCGCACCAGACCCACTCTTTTCCTCTACACGCACCTAGAATTTCCATCCAGGACACTTGCAAATAACTTTCTATAAACAACTCCTATCTCCTTCAAATCGGGTCTCTACTGCAGTGTTGTTTTGAGTTCTTACCCATCTAACTACCTAGTTAGGGTTAGGGTTAGGCTAGGGTCAGGGTTATTTGGATGGTTTGTCTAGTCCCTTTCGTTGGTCTTTCGCATTCGCCCAGTACCGTTTGTACAACGTACTCCTGTGGGGACAGCGCATTTTACCGGTCGCATTCTGGCACGGGGTACCGGAGGATTTGGTCTCGTAGGATGTGAAGGTGAACGAGGCTCGCAAGGCTGAGCAGGCTGACGAGCAGACACTGAGGGTTGTGGTGGCGGTGGTGGTATTGGGGGAACATGAGGTTGTGGGGACGGCAATAGTTTGGACGCTTCCACAGCTGTATGTACCACCCACGGCTTCATCGTTGGGTGCGTGTAGACAACGGTGGGTGCGCCTAGGTTTTATGTTTCCCACGCAGAAAGCTTGTTCTAGATAGAAGTGGTGTGGCAATAAATATGAGATTACTTGCCCACACCCACCAAAAACTTACACGCACCCACCCCCACCAGAAAAATGGGGCGGTTCAGCTGATGACACCTGACATTGTAAATCTCGTTTTTACCCGCTAAATTTCGTATTTTCAATACACCACAACATCGCTC
>RANY01000316.1:0-35356 GCA_009805235.1 Neurospora pannonica FGSC 7221
CCCTCGCGCAGGTAGGGGAGCTTGATGGTGACGAGCTCGTAGTCGCCGAAGGAAGGGCTGCTGCAGAGCGTCTCGATGGCCCGGTTGAAGGTGGTGCGCACGTCGGCATCGGCGAGGGCGATCCATTCCGGGCAGAGGCCGAGGTATTTCTTGGCTGTGGGGGAGGGTGGGATGGACGGGGCGAGAGAGGATTGGGCGGGGTCCGACGGGTTGGGTTGGGCCATGATCCGGTAGGCGATGGTCAGGTCGGAGGGGTTGGAGCACATGGGGCCGACGACGCACACGGACGAGTTGCGGCTGACGACCCGGTTGTGGGTGGGCTTGAGGCCGTAGACGCCGCAGAAGGCTGGCGGGATGCGCATGCTGCCGCCTGTTTGTGTGGGTTGGGTTAGTGAGACTGACTGCTTCTTTGAGGCCATAGCAATGGAGGTAGGTAGTAGAGATGGTCAACTTACCGGCATCGGTACCGATAGCGATAGGCACAAGACCGGCGCTGAGGGCAGATCCAGCACCAGATGACGAGCCACCGGGGAAGTACTTGGTGTTGTACCAGTTCGTAGCCGTTCCCGTAGTAGGGTTACAACCCGTCGTGTCTGTACCGTTATTATCAGCACTCTCATTCATGCCCTTGACCCTTCCCTCTCTCGCACTTCACTTCAAACCACCAAGTCAAGTCACTCATCACTCACCCATGCCAATCTCATGCTGATTCATCTTCCCCACCATAATCGCCCCTGCCTCTCTCAACTTCACAGCCGGCCACACCGTCTCCGTCGCCGGCTTCTTGAAATACTCAAACCTTTCGTCAACCTTCATGCCCCTGGTGGAGACATAGCCCTCCACATCGGTATCATCTTTCACACCGAACGGCACGCCATCTAGGACGCCCAACGGCCTGCCGGCTTGCCAACGCTCCGCCGACGCCTTGGCCTCCGCCAACACCTCGTCCACTTTGGACTGGATGAAGGCCACGGCGTACTTGGACTGCTGCTCGGCGGGCTTGATGTCGCGCCGGATCAGCGGGAGGAGCGCGTCGATGACCTGAAGCGGCGTGAGCTGCCCAGAGGCGTAGGCGGCGTGGTAGTCGGCTATGGAGTTGAAGCGGCCGGGGACGGTGGGGGGTTGAGGGGTAGTGAGGGAGGGGTCGAAGGACAGAAGGGTTTGGGTGGAGGGTTCGGAGGAAGAGGATAGGGGGATGACGTTGGGCTGTTGGAGTGTGTTAGTTTACTCATTTATCAAAAACTGAGAGTGATCAGACGAGGGAGAGTAGGTAAAAGCGGGAAAAACTCACCTGTACCCTCCATTGTTCACCATTCAGCTCGGACATAAACCTGGCCTGGCCGAATTTGGCGTTGCTCCACATGAACTTCTGAAGCCATTGCGAATTGGAGATGCTGGTGTTTGAGTTGATGTGTCAGTGAGTGCATGCTTTGGATCTTAGATCTTGTCGTCGAGACCATCCACGAAAGAAGTACTGACAGCATCGAGGCAGCTACCAACGGCAGTCCGCGCATGGGAGGATTGTGGTCCGCCTCGAGCTTGAACTCCAAGACGTGAGCGGGAGCCTCCTTGGCCCCCGGGTGATTGAGAAATTTCTTGGTTGAGGCCATCGCGAGGTTGGGGTTATCAACTGTGATTGGAGCCGCTTGGACTTGAAAGGGACCTGCGGGGGGCGGCGATATTGAACCAGGAACTGCTGATATGAGATGAACCGGCTCTGTTCACGTCGTCATCGATCAACAAGTCTGGTGTCTGTGATCAATTGAGAGATAATGGGTAATAGATTTGAATTTGCCTCCCCCAACCCAGGAAAAAGAACAGGTGGCTTCATCACAAACTCTTACTGTGGTACTGTTGTCAGCTTTGTCGTTACTAAGATCGACCCATCTTCAACCATTGAGGAGGCTTCGCGATACGATTGGTTTGTTCGGACTCGAATTTGCTGAGGGGCAGCTATCTGACGCTAACAGTGGAGAGGTTCGCGATAAAGGTGAGCCTACCTGCATATGGTGGCATAACATGGTGCCAGAACTCCGAGGTACTTGGCGCCCGTTAGGAGCCATTCGATGTCGACTGAGGTGGTAGCTTGTGAATAATGAACGCTGCCACATTGGGGCGGTGCCGAGGCTATAAAACCAAGCAGATAATAGGCCCGAGGCTCGCTTTGAGGTCGTATCTGTTAGTGGTTAGGGGGACGGGGAGCATTCGGACTGACCGAGCAGGCATAATCAAGATACCTTCAATGTTCAAGAACATATGTGCCAGAAGACGGGGCATTTCAAAGAATCTCCATAAATGCGAATCTCCGTTCTGTGTCTAGAGGTATAGACCTTTTAATGATCCGCGCTCTTGGTTCGACTCGGTTCAAGACTGCGTCCAACGACGCAAGGTACCGTTTAACCATCTAGGAAGCGATTGAGCGTCGAACCTGTATCGTAGTATGCTCACCCAATTTGGTGGTATCCCGTCGTAAGATCAATGTGACGGACTGCGCAGCCGTTACAAGCAATAGCGCTTACCTCAAAGCAATGCAACCCATCCATCCGTACTTCATCCACTTACAACCTCTAACCGGAACCAAGGGATGGGTTTTTGGTATCCCCCCAGCCCCCACCTCAAGACGACATCATCATCACATTACACTGAGATCACGAGTGGCAAGAACAATTGTGTATGTTTAACTTTTACTGTATTGTTTGTATGTGTCTGTCCTTTGACTGATTGCCAGTCGATACTTAAGAAGTATCCAGCTCTAAGAGCTGAGGATCTAAACTATCTGAGGAGCAGCTGATGCTCAATATTCATCGCCATGCTCTAAAAGCGGGTTGCGCGTTAAAATCAAACGCTGGGGAATCCTGCTGTGCAGTATGATCCAGTTCCTAATCGCCATCCCATGCAAAATCCGTTCTATGCCCTATCCAGTGTCATAACAGGCATTCTCCTCGCTCTCGGAGCGTTGCTCCGTCGAGGGCCTTCATCATAATGAGTGTAAGAAAAGTAAAAAAACCGCCACCGGATGCAAAAACTCCAGTGCATGAGAAAAAGTACCAAAACGCCTGTCGCTGCTCACTTCCCTGTCCAAGCGGGAAGGGCTAGGGTACAAAGACCCATTGATGCATGCTGATGAAAAACAAATAACGCCCGCTGCGCCTTCTTGTGCAGAGAAAAGTTGCCAGCCCAATGTATGTTGACTGATGAGAGAAAATATCGCTTAATGTGATGCTGAGTGCTGATGATTTCGTGACTCGTGGACGACTTGTGGCGTCCGTTCAGATCGCTTCTTCTGAATAGAATTTGTTGTTGTGAGGGTAGAGTGAATCAGTCGGTCCCTTATTTAGCGACCGCTCAGACGAAGAATCTTGGTCCTCAACCAGAGGATAAACTCCTGCCAGTAATTCTGAGTCCTCCTCTTGGGTCCGCTAGACCGGCGACGAGTCTGCTCGAACTTGACATGATCCACGGGGCTGGCGACAAAGGCCGGGGGAGCGGCCTGGTCAGCCGGTACGCTCTCGTACTTGCGGCTGGCGAACCCAAGACCATGCTTCTCAGACATCTCTGGTTGCGAGTTGTCACCGCTCGTAGGGTTGGTAGCCGGGCCGATAGTGGAGGACCGGTCCCAGAATGAGGAAGCAGTAACATCACCCTTGGAGCGACTGGTCTTTGAAGAGCCACCACTGCCGTTCTTAGTGAAGCTGAATCCCGAAGCGGTCCTGGTAGGGCCGGGAATCGATGCGATRCTAGTTGCGGTGGCCTTGCGGGACATGGAGGGCCTTGGAAGATCGCTGAGGCTGCTCTTTCTCGCAGACTCCTTTTCGATGCGGCTCGCTTCCTTGGTGTCCTTGCGCTCGCGCTTCTTGATCAGTTCACGGTCATACTTCTCCTGGTTGGCCCTCTCCTTCTCCTCGAACTTGCGACGCGCATTGCGGATCTTCTCGAGGCGGGCAGCTGAGTCGATCTCGGTGGAACGGCTGCGCAGACGAGGGAAGCCCGAGGTGAGATCGAGCGAGGTGCGTAGGGGAGACATTGGGCTGCCGGTCGAGGATGTCGGAGACACAACAGTGGGCTGCTGCTGAGTGGAGGAAGCAGCACCGCCCACAGTGCCGGTAGGGGAGTCGTTCTGGCCAGGCTGGAGGTCTGAGCGGCTAGTGGTAATAATGCCATGTGCGTCGGGGCGGGAAGAGATGGCCGTGGGGGTTGATCGGCCAGTGTTGATGTGGAGGGCCTTGGAGGCAGAGTTGGCGTCGGAATAGGAATTGGCGCGAGAGCTGGCGATAGATGGCCTTTGGCGCAAGATATTGGTAGTGTTGGACCTGACGGGAGGAGGAGGAGGAGGCGACTGCATAGGGTGACTTGTTGGTTGCGGCTGCGGTTGCTGTGAATCAGTGGCCGTCTCGTCTTCGGTCTCTGCAATGGTAGGCGAGTAACGACCGTTATCGAAAGAGGCGAGTGAAGGGGCATACGACAGCGGCGGGGTAGCTGTACGCGGCGTCTGTTGGAAAGGATGGCAGAAAGCTCGGGAGCCACTGCCAGACGATGTTTGCGAAGCAGAGCGAGCGTGCTGGTACTTGACACGAACGCTGTTTCCAGTAGCACCCAGGTCGGCAACACTGTCCTCGTCTGCCTTTGCGGCTACAACACCTCCGGCGTACCCAAAGCCGACATCCTTTGCGGACCTGTAGTTGACGCTATTCCTGTTGTTTCCGTTGTCGATGTCGAGCTGATCCACCGGCTGCTCATCCCATCCACGGTTCAAATCCAGCGAGTTCTTTGGCGACGACGACAACTTTTTGAGAATTGGCTTGACCACCTTTGCGCCTCTGGTCTTGGTGAGTTTGTTGGGGGCGGCGCCCGTAAGGGAGAAGGACGTCATGGTTACGGAGTAGTGGTATAACTTGGAAGGTTCCAAGTTGAGGGATCCTGAGGGGACTAGCCGCGGAAGCCGGCGCGGGGCAGGATGGGTATTATAAAAGTTGGGATGATATTGAAAGAAACTTGGGATTGAAGGAACCTTTGAAGGGTAGGAGGGGGAGATAAGATCGCACCGGGCCACCGAATTTCCTGTCCAACCACCGTAGCTTCCGACGACGATGGCTTCTTGGGAGGGGGGGGGACGGCGGCGATGGAAATATAAACGAGAAATTGGCCCTTGTCTGGGACCACTTGCAATTTGGGGCCCAGTGGTGGTCCCCAGCCGGTCCCCAGCGGTGCGGTGGACGCGGTGGACAGGTCCTAGTCCGCTTTGGAAGTCCGCTCTGGAAGCACCCCTTCGACAAGTGCCCTTCCCTTGTCTGGTGCAAAGAACCAGAGTCCCTGTCGGTTTTGTTCTCCCCGGGCCCTGTCTGGTGGAAAGCGAGTGGAAAGATGGTGAAAGCGGAAAGGTTCGAAGCGCAAGTATTGCCCGCCGCCCGGGTCCCTTGTCAGGCGCGCGTCAGGGGAGCCGCGAGCGGGGGGGTAGCGTCTGATAAATTCCAGTTAAGCAAAGCCCGCAACTTGAGTGCTTTTCCTTAACAAGGCACTAGCACTCACGACGGGGCGGGGAGACGAGACCGCCAGTTTGGATGCATCGGGACTCCGCAGACGCAGCAGTAGCGAGTGGTTAGCGAGAAAGGAAAAGGCGACGAAGACTGCTTCCGCCTTTTCGAGCGTGGTATCTGTGGTATGAGATGCAGCACCAGACGCTCGATGGAAAAGGCGGAGGAGGGGTAAACTCGACGACAATTCCACTTTGGATGGCGAGGAGGGGGATCGGTGACAAAGAGCTAGGGCTGCTCAGACTTTGTGTCCTGCATCACCACGAGAAAGAAGGTCAAAACAAGAGATAAGATACAGTCAAGATGTACTCTGTGGGCAGAGTGGTAGCGGATCGGAGAGGTGCTTGATATGCAAGCACAAGGCCATCAATAAAATGAGAGTTTATGCAGCCACAGTCCAATGGCAATGCCCAGACAAAATCCAGTTCGAGTTCCAGTTTTCTGGACTGTCTCGCTCTGCAATTTCATTTCGCCTGCTGAGCTCGTGCCAGTGGCTTCTCGCTGCACGGGCTGAAAGGTCCAAGGAGATCTGCGCGCTCAAGTGACGAGATTGCCTCCTGTTGTTCTTTCCATGTTTAGATTTTAGCTTTTGGGTTTTGTTCTCTCCTTTTCGCTTTTCGCTTCTCATCATCACCAATTGAGCCCAAGGTGGACTTCTACTCGTGCACATCCACCCCTCAAAAAGCTACACTAGTCAAGTAGAGCTAAAGTACGTACTGCAGCGCGCACTCGCAGTCCATGCAGGACATCCGACTAGAAAGTTGACGACTTTGGACGGCGCCGCTCAATGGGGTCGCCCACTGACAAGGCCGGCTTCTGATTGATTGATTCAGCCTCATTCCTCATTTCCAAAGCCACCCTTCTGCGCTGCCAGTAATGAAGCTGCAGCGTCGTGATGCCAGTCACCGCACCAAAGCAGCACCAAAGCACCCGTCAACCCACCAGTCTGCGTGCGTGGTTGTCTTTCTGAGGCATGCGCCCAGGCGGCCTGTGGGGAGAGGAGAGGAACCCCCAACATGGACCCTCTTCCCCAAGCTGCATTAGGTTTGGGAAGAGTGGGAAGAGTGGATACCCACGCTTAAGTGTTAGCCGTAAGCAGGCCGCATGAGCCAAACTCTTAACAAAAGACCTTGACCGCCTTCAGACCGCCTTCAAACTCGCTGCTGCACCAGCTGCACTGCTTGCAGACCGTAGAAAACTCTGCGAGTCTGGTCGAACCACCGGCCAATCGATACGACATAATCTTGACGGCTTTCCGGCCGCTTGTTGGTTCTGGCTTCCGGGCCGTCGCCGCCCGTACGGAATGCGGGTCTGTTGTTGGCCGTTGTGGTTTTGAGAAAGACACCGACTCTCAAAGCTCGAGGCCTGGAACTTGAGAGGTCACATATTAATCAGAACACTGCTCAGACCACGCCATGTATCTGGCCTGACCGACGGGCAATGATATCCATCATATCAAAGGCACCCATGTCCCATTCTGCAGGACGAGGCCATGGATCGCAGTGGGAGTTGCACCCGGCATCATCGTCGTCGATGTACCGCATCGGCCAAGGCATGCAGACATTGGTCAACATTGTTTCAGTGGTCCTTATCACGTTTCACACCTCGCGTTTCTCATGGCGACAACAACAAAAACAACAAACAATGGAAGCCAGGACTGCAATCCATGGTGAGGATTGAGCACGCACAGGGCACCTGTTGGTTCGTGTCCCACTGGTCACTCTGGTCCCCTTTCCCTCTTCATTTGTCCACAAGCACGCACCAGCCAGTCCACTCTCTGATGGCCTTGTCAACGAACAAATGGCTCGGCCGGCACAATTCACAACATGCTTCGGCCATTTTGATTCCTTACAAGTCCAAACCAGCTCTCACACTTCTCAACCCAAAAGACAAATCACCAGCAACCCCGACCACACTGCCGGGCTTTCGGCTGGCCCAGGGTTCCATTCCGTGGGCCAGGCGCTCAGTAGCGTCCATGATAGCGCGCAACCACCGCTGCGAGAAGTGGGAACTGGACTCACCCACTGGAGCAGACCGGCAAATCCTTCAGCAACCCCGTTGGTGGTCTTCTTCCAAGTCCTGCCCGGTACGGTTCCGCGACGCCGAGGGGCAAAAAGTGAGCATGGGATGCTTGAGGAGCGGTGACCAGCACAACCAGAAACGATACCGAAACCCGTGGATCGTAAACCGCCCGGAGAAACTCGAGAGCGACCTATAAGTGGCGGACTACCAGCATCAAACGTAAAAGACTGCATCGACGATGCAACTATCACCTGCTGCTGGATAGGGCTAGAGCTAAACTCGAAACTACGGTATGTATAATGGCAAGTGAATTGCATAACGGCCGTGTTCTTGCTCACATGTTCGAAGGACGGGAGCGTAACAAGCGGTCCCCCAACAAAGAAGCTACCGGAGTCCGGAATTCAGATGCGCCCCTTCGTTTAATTAACTTTTTGCTTCACAGCCTCAGTGGGTTATATGAACTGGATCGTTTCCCTGGGTATCCGGGAGATCGGGTCTCTCTATTTCTGTCTTCCTCTTGTCTGAGTCGGGTCAAGCCAAAATCTCATGATAGGGGATCTGTCGACTGAACGGCGACCGCGAGCGGCCCAACAGATGGATTCGCGACGGATATTCAGGAACGGACAGAGTGGGAGAGCTTCCAGAAACAGGGGTCTCATCGCTCCACCAATTCAAATGAGTTTGGGTCCTTGACTCCGGAACCTACCAGCTGCCTATGAACCTCTTCCCAGCAGACGATGCCAGAGTCCGTCGAACGTTTCGCACATCCAGCAAACACCACACAGTCTCAACAGCACGCGCAGCACATCAAGGAACCGCAGAGCCACCTCCAGAGCCACAGCACCTTCCCAAACCGGCTCAAGGCGCCCTCGCTCACCAACCACAAGTCTTCATTTTCCATCTCCACTGTCTCTCCAGTTGCTGAAGACAGGAACCACTCAGAGGCTGGCTTGCCAGGGGGCCATCCACTCACCGACCTGTTGACATGCAGTTCATGGCTTGCAGTGTCGCTCGCTCCCACTTGCTACTGCAATTGCGCAAATCCCGCGTTGTCGGTCGGGGAGGTCGGGGTCGGTTAGTCGGCCGGGTTACAATCCCCGGGCTCTCTGCGGAGGTGAGCACAGAGCTCTTTGTGATCCGTGTCTCTCTATCAAGTGCTCTGATTCGTCCGGCCCTTCCCTTCTCTTTTGCTTCTTTTCCTTCCAAGTCCCACACTTCCTCCACAGGTCAAGGGTCAGACCGACTTCTGGGAGTCGTGCACGGGTTCGCTTCCCGTTAGCTTTGGTGGCTCTCAAGGTTCTCGGTTCGGTTCGGCTCTGAGAAACTGCTGACTGAGAAAACACAACTGCCCTGTGTAAGCGGCGATGGCGATGAGAAACGAGAGACACACAAGGTACGCAAAACTCCACCACAAAGTTTACCGAGTAAACAGGACGAGGAGGATCACCAAAAAGTCTCTCTGGATTTCTAGCTCCAGCACTCGAAAAATGCCTCGTTGTGTTTTTGTTTCTATTCACGGCTCGCTTGAAGCACAAGCGAAAGCAAACCCGTGGGTTGTTTATGAGGACGGGCGGAGCAAGTGGTGGATGCAGTAATTAAACGCGACCTGATGCGCTGTGGATAGCCTTTCCATATCCGTCAACTCTTCCACTTCCAGTCGCAAAGGTAGTGGTGCACGGTCGCACCACCACGCGATGAACAAGAATTCCACAGCTCCAACATTTTCGTTCGCAGCGGGATCCTCGGAAAATCGGCCCAAATGCCCCCCAAGCTCATTTCATTTACCAAGCTGAAAGTCCTGTCCCATGACTTGCGGCTCAGGTATGAATGCTGCTGTTGCTCGGTTGCCATGTGCTCTTTGTCTCCAGATTCGATGGCTCTGCGCGATACGCTTGGTTGGGGGTTGAGCATGTGCCGCGTCTCGTGCTGCTCTGATCAGGTCACGGGATCGAGGGGAGATCAGTGGATGTTGGCCAAGCTCCGAGTTGCTGGGACCCGAATGGGGCACCGTTGCTGCAAATCATTCTGTTAGTGCGCAAGTGTCTGTCCTGAGCTGGAGATAGTCGGTGATACTAGCAGCACGGCAAATCACAGGGTAGCTCTAGCTGCCCTCTAACATAGCCTAAGCGCAGTCACCTTCGTGCTAACATCAACACTCGAGCTTAAATTGGGATCGACCTCCTCTGTACGTCAGTGACGCCCTATTCACACTTCACGATCCAAGTAGATCCTAATGTCAACAAGAACCGAATAAGTTCTTGGAGTTTCAAATCAGTTGCGCAAACCTTCATGTTACCGTCTGACGTCGGAATGCTACATCGGGTAGCAGCTCTGTAGGTGACCGAGCCGAGTTGGGCAACGGCCAGTATCAAATTGAAGCAAATTCGGCATGTTTGGTATTACCTATTCGACTGCAAAGAGGAAAACATGAGAGGCTGTCAAGAAGGGTAGGTAAACAAAGACAGAAAGGTATCAGCAATACCTATACCGTAAATCGACTTGCGTAGTTTGTCTGAAACCGATGGCTACGTGCCTGATCCGAAGCCGGTTAAGAGATTCTGATTGATGATGTTTGCTGAGGTTGTACTACACAACATGAAGCAGCAACTCATGCCAATCAATCAGCCCTTCCTTCCACTTGATGATCAAATTCAGGCCCGCACATGGTTATCGGAAGCAAGCTTTTTTGTTGCAACTGGCTATGCCTTTTTACTCCCTTTTGTTCTTCTTTGCCTGTCCTGTCCGAGTGTACACATACGGAGTCGTTCCCTCATTAAGATGAGTGTATCAAACCTCCCGGTTGGGCTTTGGCTTACGGACGGATGTGGGAAACGTTTGGATAAGTCGACAACAACGGAGCCGCATCCGACAGTCGACACTGTGAATGCATCTGACGTTATCAGGGCTGAAGGTCATCTAACGGCTCTAGATCAACGGCGTCGACACTCACAAAGTCTTGAAAAGCCAATCTGAGAGCTAGCAACGCCCTGAAAAGGGTGCTGTGTTACTCCTAAGCCGTTGGGTTGCAGAAAGTAGGGCGGACGTCAACTCACCTGTACCTGAAGACCTGTCGGTCATCGTACAGCATGGAGTAGTACGTGGTTTATCGTCTTTCGCTGATGTTCCATTGGATTTAAGAGGTCGAGCATGTGAGGCAACAGGATGGTTGACCCAAACAAGACTTCGTCGAGAGAGTTGAGATATTATTGCCGAGACACAGGCAGACTGCCCATCTCAGAGTTGTTGATTGTGAGCGACTTTGCATTATTGAGAGTGAGAGACTGCCAAGTACACACCACATAGTGATCGATATCACTTATCATACTGAGAAAGAGTGTCGAAATATGGTGGAAAAAAGGATTCATCAATTTCGGTATCAAGTTATCACACGCCATGGTTTTCTTGTCACTAGCGAGAGGTCCAACAGGCCAGAAGGACCACCGGATATTGTCCACGGATTAGTTTCGAAACACACACTTACTAAATCGAAACCATATTGGCCTAAACTAGCTCGTGAGGCTCACGGCGGTCTTCACCTTTTTAAACCACCTCAGCCATAAATCAACAGATAACTCGGCGGCTATTACACGCCCGAGTCTACTGCTTCTATAAACACATTGAATGCTCTACTCCGCTAGCATTCACTCTACCACTCCGTCTATTTCGCTTTTGGTAATCTCACTTGGAGTTAGACTACTCCATCCTCCATGGCTCCGTTCTACAAACCAGCAGAATTGGAACCAAGCCTTTATCTGGAAAGTTGGAAAACAAACAATTCAAATGTGGTAGCTTAGGGTGTTCTCTCCTATTAACTGTCTCAAAACGATCCTCCACTCCTTTCTCACCTATGTCGGTGATCAAAGAACCTATCAATGTCATAAGATTTTCCAGGATAACTGCGTCTTTTTCAATGCTAAGCGGTACTCAATACCCGAAAAAGGAAGGACCATAGACTGACATCTGAACTACTGCATTGAAAGATATTTCACTGCCACTGATAAGACACCGACGCAGATGCTTCTTCTGCGAAACCCATCTTTTGTATCGCTCAGCCTGTCTATGGACGTGGACCGTTTCAGTATTGAGCAGATACGAAGAAGGGGGATCTAGCAGCCAGTCCACCGAAAGGTAAAGCGAGATGTACCCCAAGCACGTCAAGGGCTGGATGAAATATTTGAACGCGAGGATGGAAGCACCCCGAAATTCACATTGTAAATGTACCACCTTTCTTCTAAGAGATTGCAGACTCAATGAGAACACTCAGTCCGGAAACAATGAACACCCTTACCTAACTTACCGTGCTAGTCAAGGACCGATGGATGGGTCAAGCAATCAGGAAGGTCTCAAGCGGACGAAATTCCACTGTTCCACATAAGGAAGTATGATTTTGAGTAGACATGGGTCTTGAGAGACCTCAGTCGTGATTGCAAGTCGATGGTGAAATGTGGCAAGCGAGTCAAGAACTGCAGTGAATCACGAACTGGATTGAGACTGCAATGTGCAGAGAGCCAAAAAAAAAAAAAAAAAAAAAAAAAAAAAATAGGTGGCTTACCAACAGGGCCCAGGGGCTCAGCTGGAGAAAGAGACCACGAATCTTTGTACCCCGGACCCTCCAGGCAGAATCTTGCCCAGAAAGTTCGTCCGTCGGCGACCTGTAATTGCAAAGTGAATCCAAGTCCCCCTCGCGTCACTGCAATACATCTGAGGAGACAAATGACTGCTCAGCTCAAGGGCAGCGAGCATCATTGGCGATGCATTTCAGAAAAGAGAAAGAGCGATTTGAATAAACCAACACCCTCGAATCACCTCGGTCCACGGCCCATAACAATACGCAAGGCAGTGAGTAATGATATTCTAGCATAGCTGAACGAACCTCATGGCGAAGAGTGAAGTGTAAGCAACCGAGGTTTCTTATCGGGTGGACTTGATCTCGCACATCACTTAGTACAGTATTTAAACGTTGTGATCATTAACCTAGAGGTACTGTAGTAGTCACAAGCACTTTACCTCACTGAACTGCATGATTCAGTTTTTGTTTCTCAGACGCCGCAGGAGGCGAGCAAGTACTAGATTGGAAATATCAAAGCTACCGGCAAAAGAAGCCTAGCAGTTGAGTAGTGAGAGAGACACTCACATTGTAAAAACCACTGACCGGAGAGACCGTCTCCCAAAGAGTCTCGATCAAGTTCAAAAAGAAGAGTGTCGAAAAAGTTACAGTGCGGTGCGGTAAAGTGCAACAGTCAGGTCATCCAAGCTGCTCCCGTCGAGGTCGTCATTACACGGCGGCCGGAAGGAAGTGACGGTAAACTGCGCAGATCTTCACTTACGGCCGGCCTGCTATTACCCCAGTTGGTCAAGACAGGAGGAATGTTCTTTCCCTTCTTTCCCCATCAACTTGATCTTCAGGTTCTTCCAGTTAATCTAATATCTGCAGGTAGGTCGCTCTTGCCTCAGGGAGGAGCACAGAACTGGGCCTGGATTGATTGCTTATCAAGGGCAGGTGCAGCAGGCGCAGTTACTTGTAGTACAGATTTCGTCCGATGGTGTTTGCCCTCTGAGGAGAGTTAACGAAGTGACTGATGGAAGGTGCGGCTCACTGTAACTGGGATGCCACGTACTGGAGGGCAAGAGACAACACAGCCGGTTACCTATCAATTTTAGTGACTCGCTTGAGCTTTCAGTTTTGTTTGATCACTCGACGTGGTTCAACCTGGCTCTGATGACTCTGGGTCGGGGATCCCATATCTCGGAGACAAATCATAAACATAAAAATCATTTCGGTTTTGATGGTCCGAGAACTGTCAGGACTTGAAATTCATACCATTGTACATGGAATTCGGGAAACTAGAGAGTGTCATATGAAGGTCGAACGCGACTCGCATCAGGGCCCGTCATAAAATTGCCATTCCGTCCTCAGCTCAATGGCTTTGGAAAGTGATGAGGATAAATGGTAGGAACAACGTGGTAGCAAGAGAACCACTCCGTGTATCCGTAAAACAGTCTATGTTTGGCAATGTCACATAGCTGTACGGGTGTAAGCCTGATTCTTGTGTCGACGCTCTTATCATGTCCCATTCTTACCTGGTGGCTGTAAGCCCTTTATTGGCCTTCGTTGTTTTAATGCTCTCCGACACCTTCCATGTCATACTTCTACGATAAATGGATAGAACATGCCTTAGAGTATTCACAGTCATTAACCCCCACCGACCGACTGAGCCCCTGACCAGCATCAATAACAAAGTGATCATGGTCTATTTCAGAGATTTCCATGCTCTCAGATGTCTCTGAAGATTTCTTCATTCAGGCTCGGTATCATAGACCCCATATTATCGGGGATATCTCAGTGGTACACCGACCTGTAACCCTGTAAGCAAAATTCACATGAACATAACTTACCGATAAGTCGGAGGATTAACACAATACATCACATCGCAGATCAAGAGACCCAAGACAAGCCAGAAAGGGGTAATTGACCTCCCTACTCCCAATAAAGACGTGAAAACTCCACCGTAAACATTAACGGGATCTGTCACTGTGTAGATGTTTTGATGACGAAGACTACAAAACAGTGTCGAATGAGACCAACTCCGACAAGTCACAAGCCAGCCAGACTGTCACTGTGAAGTGTACAAGCCTGTGTTCGGGCTCGGACCAGTCTAGACTCCTGGCCTGGCTTTCTCCGCGCGCCGATCCGTCTATTAACAGGACGCCCTCAGGGGGTGTTGTTATACCAACCTACCTCTTTGTATGTTTGGAGACCTACCAGCAAAGCATTTTGAGAGATCCGTTTTGAGGGGCTTCTAGGTATGCCGTGGTGTAAAGCCACCGTTATCTCTTGCTCGGTTCGGTGATCAACGTCCACCCCACGCTGTTTCACTCCATCTTAACCGAGAGCCTTCGGCCAGGTGGCTCTCCCTCCACCAGAGCCGCACGGGTGGACGACCCGGTTCGGTGATGACCATCCGTCCTCACCATGGTCAAAGTGCCGAATCACTGGGTGATTATGTGGATCCAAGCGCATTTCGCACCGTTGGTAATGCGTCTGATCGGAACCAAAAGGAGAAGGTAGATGTGTCGACGGTGTAATGCTAGTACAGTCTTGTGATTGCCGCCCTGGTAAAGTTTTGGGCATCAACCACTAGACTAGTCCATCCAGTCTGGTTGGTTCTCGAGATCTCGCGACAAACACGGCTGTGCACGTTGACCTGGGCAAATTATTTTCGGTCATTTAGATGTGGTCATTGTTCAAGCCACCACTTGATGCCTGTTCTTCTCTTCCTTCGTCCTCTCATGATACCTTTTGTCTGTTTCGTGGGTGTATCTCGTTGGCTCGTTTCCAACAGCGGTAGCAGAGGCCCGTTCCCTCGGCCTAGGATGGGCACAGACGTTGAGCCACTGCCAGGCAAAAGCATGTGGACGCGCTCTACCTTTACGCTCGAGACAAGCATCTCCATACACTCGGCCCGTTCCGCGACCTGGTTGGCGAAGGGTCTGACTTGCCCGCTTTATCCGCTCCACCAGATGGCAAGGCAGCAGGGGCAGCTGCTTGGTTGACGAGTCAACATCGTGGGTGTTACTCGCCATCGGGCCCAGGTGAGGTATCTCAATCACCCCGCGATCCTACACTCTGCATGCCATGACTCCAGTCCCTATCAAGCCAACCTGTAACAGACCGAATATCAGCGAGAACGACTTCTCGATGGCCCCAGCTTGGGAAAGTCGGCAGGCAGTCACCGTCCTGGCGCGGGGTGGATTGTCCATCAAGCCATAGAAATCCCCGCACATCCCGACGCGCTTCCAACCTCTCAGCCAGTCCTTGACGTTGAAAGTCTTCGAACGCCCATGTGCCTCTCTTTTAGCCGGCCGTGACCCTTCAAGCGGCCCGTAAATACGCCCAACGACAGGTTATCATCACCTAATTACCTCCCTCAAGAGGGAATGTCCCCGTTGCTCAAAGGTGGGCTAGACCATTGCGGCGGTGGGGTCTCGACGCATCTTGGGGCTCCGGCATGCGAGAATACGAAACATAAGGAGGGGATAGTTGAGTGGTTGGGCTCTGCTGAGGGTGGCGATACTTTGATCGTGCTATGGTCTTCACAGCTCGACAGGGTTCGACGGTAGGACGAGGATTAGGAGGGGAAGGAGGAGAAGAATGGAGGCAAGAATATCACTTGCAAATCCGCTCTGAACCGGATGAACTCGAGAGGGGGTGCTGCTAGGACAAAGAGGGAACTGCTGACTTCGAGAGGGATCCCCATCGACCCAACCAATGGAGAGAAGCTCGCAGTTTTGATGGCCAGTCCAAGATAACACGGGAGGGAACCAAGCCATTTCGCATCAGTGGTCAAACGAGGTCCATGCGATGACTGGAAAACTTCGAAGAGCCAGAGTTTGAACCTCGGAATCCCTCGGAATCCTTCGAGTGTCCTTGGGTCAAGGTAGAATGGCGGGAGTGTTCCCTTCATGGCAGGCAAACAAGTAACAGAATTTTCAAGACAGTCTTGGAGGGCGAGGGGCTAAGATATGGCCACCTGGTGACGGAAGGATAGCGGCAGATAGCCACTAGGATGGACTGATGGTATCATCGCCTTGCCACAGAAGGCCACCCATGGCTGATAGCTGCAGTCCAGAGAGGGAAGGCCTTGGAGGGTACCGGTGTCGGATGTCAATCTGATGCTTAAATATGGAGAAACAGGAGACCAAGTGTGCGTAAGAGAGGGAAGGAGGATAAATCCGTCACTTGAGCCTGGCTGGGGAGGGATCTCGCCTCTCTCTGTAGGCACATGTGCTATCGATGAGGACCAGCTGCTGGCATGGATGGATTCCCAGCGGGGACAGGTCATCCTGCATTGGCGATTCGAGAAGAGCCCACCTCGGTACCTGGGCAGTTCGACGCCATTCCATTCGATGAGTTGGCCACAAGTGGTCCGCCAGAGGGTCTGCTGAATCGGCATGACGAGTCGATGATTCGGGTATGGTTCGTTGACCGCCAGTCGTAGGATCCAATCAAGGAAGGAGCTCAAGTACAGCTTCTGGCCAGCCTTTCAGCCGACGAGGCCAGACTAGAGGAGTTTCTGTGGCCTTGGAAGTTTCAAGGCTCTGGAGTGTTCCATGGCACAGAGCAAGAAATTCCGAAGGATCTGCTTAGATCCCGTTCCCATCAAAGGCGCATACGAACATAGGATCTGACAACACCGACTCTGGACCACTGGGGCCTCTCTCAGCCCTGAGTTCGAGACTAGACAAGTCATGAAACAAAAGAAATAGGCACGCGTTTGCGGTCCACACAAGATATGCAGTCGATGCTATTCTTGCAGTGGGATGGGAGGACGTTTCAAGTCACTTTAGCGTATCCATTACTCACCTTCATTTTCGTCATTGTTTTAGGCGGAGGATCTCAGCGTGCTATGTCAGATATTCACCGTCTTTCTCATGTGAATGACGCGTTGTGTTGTTTCTCAGTCTCAGCTACTCCAAAGAAGAGCGGACGACGCCGAGTCTTGTGCCGAATGGATCGAAACAGCATCGAGGCCCTGAATGCCCTGAATGCGCATCATACAGATCGTCCGGGAGAGCGATCATGCTTCCGCGAGCCATGTCTTCCCCTCGACCTTTTGTTGGAAATCTCGCGGTTGCGCGCGTGGGCTGGGTTCTTGGTTGCCAACTGAAGTCTGCAAATGCACCGTTCGACTGACAATTGCTCAAGCACGGGTAGTGCATCCATCCAATACTATCGTCTGCGGTCGAATAATGCTGATGATGATAGGAGTCACCCCTAGCTACGTCCTCAACATGCATCCTAAAAGGGAACCACGCCAGTGCAAAACAGGCGATAGTGCAGGTCCATTACCCCTGACCTCCCACGCCCAGCAGGGGCAACTGTTAATGGTGGAAAGCTATGACGGCAGTGGAGCTTCCATTGCGCTGGCAGCAACTAGGGCATGTTGCGTGCATTGAAAGGGGGCAGCCTTGTCTCTAAACCTCTTCAGCTTCCGAATATCACCGCGCGGTAGGGTTTGCGAAACTGTCCACTTATCCAATGTAAGCCCGGGCGCATGCTAGTTAGTGTTGAAGCTTGGAGAACACTGGAACAAGTGGCCACTGACGAGATTGACGGCAAGTACAACAGAATAGTGTTCCTGCATGAACAACGAGCACCAGTTCCTTTGATTGTTCGTATCGCATGTCTTGAAAGCGACATGTCCAGTTCTTCAAACACGCTCCAGCGAGGAGATAAGGGGCGTGTTCCAATTTTCCGCTTGTTGATCGAGTCTATTAATCCGTATATAACGCTAAAATATACAGTCTTAACAGGGGTGTCTTTATACCATTTTATCTTTTTTCTTTTTATCTTTTATTGCATAATGGCGCCTGCACGTATTGTAAGCGAAGCCATACGCAGGAGTGCAAATCATCATCAAGATCCTTAGAATACCTTGTCTTTTATGCTATAGGACTGTAATTACCATAACAAGCTCAATTTTAAAGCTATTCACAAATATTATTATTGGTCTTATACATGCTAACTAACTATGTAGTCTACCCAGTGGGTATGCGGTGCTGCTTCTGTTCTTAGTCAGTGAGAAAAACCATGCCGCGGCCAGCTGAAAACCCTCCGCTACTCTATCGCAGCAGCGCTGTGTTGATGCTATGCCTTCGTTGTTTGTCTTCCGCTCGGTATGACCTCACCGTCATTCCCGAGGCCCGATCTTTGATTCCGTTGCGTGGTCCTCCCAGCCTCACCTGGGGGTGTTCTAAGCGCGCTCCTGCCCACCAGAATCAAAGATCAATCTGAGCTCCCTAGTAGCTCTTCTGCTTCCCTCGCTTGTTCTATCTTTACCGCCAGCTTATACTCCTGCAGTCGTCCCAGTCGCAAGGCCCAGGGGAGGATTCGTTCCGCCTCCACTACGGTCTCGAGTTCGTCGTAGAGTTGTTCAATGTTTGTCGGCCACGTTGGGTCTCCCCATAACCATGTATCTTCTGTTTCCCTACATTCTAAGACAATGTGTTCGAACGTCTCCTTCGCGAACCCGCACCAGCAGTACAGCGTTGTCACCTCTGGCACTCTCCTCTCGAAAAGAAACGCCTGTAAGCCTATTTTGCCCGTCCTGATTTGCACCAGGAGTGAGCTCATAGCCTTCGAGAGGTAGTGCGGAGATGACTTCTCATCCATGCTAGGCCAGGTGTGGTACTGCAGTATGGTTCCATCGAACCGCGTACGACCCTCAATGGCACTCAGTCTCTTCCATTTCCTCATCGCTTCGGCCACCTTAACGTGCTACCTCGCAACCCACTCTCTTCGAGTTGCCTTTTCTAACCACTTCTCCCTCTCACCCAGTGTGGGTTCTCTCGCTTCCCCCTGCAGTATCAGAATATCTTCTCTTAGGGCCTATCGCTCAGCCCATTCAGCCTTCACCTGGCCGCTGACTAGGGGCGGCCGTAGTTGTCTACCTCCTCTCCTACCCCTTAGCTCAGTCGCCACCCAAGCTGATGTCCCTCTAATGAAGGTCACTGCTGGGGAGTGGGAGAGCCGTTCCTTGAATGCTCTGACTCTCTTATTGAGGTAGAGGTCGAGGGGTGAGCAGAAGGTTTCTGTCTCAATGCTGAACGTAGATGCAGCTTTGTAAGCCCCAGAGACCACTTTGAGACAGTTGGTCTGAGTTATTGCAAGATCTTTTGCGAGACTGCGTGGTTCCCTAAGCAGCTCTATAGAGGTGTGGTACGCTGACGCTCTATAGGCTACTACCGCTCAGATTGCCTTTGTATACACCTCTCTTGCGCGGACAAGGCTACACCTCTACGTCTTTGCTGCGATGCATATAAGGGCAAAGATTTGCATTGATATCTTTTTCTTCACCACCTGAAAATGTACTCAGTAGGTTAGCTTTCGGTCTAGCCACACACCTAGGAACTATGCCAACTCCGTTGGAGGCAGCTGGTGTCCCTCGAGGTCAACCGTTTCAGTCCTTGGTTGCTAGGTTTTGGTAAAGTGGATAAGTTCAGACTTGCCAGCCTCGAACTCCATTCCTCTTTCCTCTGCCCATCCGTGGCAGATCTGCCATGCTTTCTTCAATTTATTGCAGTTCTCCCTTGTCGACCTTGAGAAGGCCAAGATGTTTGTATCGTCTGTGAACCCTACTGTCACCGTTTCTCTCAGTCCCTTTAGTGCCTCGTATAACGTAGCAATGAAGATTAGAAAGAGGATTAGTGAGAGAGGAGAGCCCTATGGCACTCCTGCAGGCACACGGAATTCCCATGATGACTTCCCATCGAAGAAGAAGCTTCCCCTTCAGTCAGTCAGGAAGCTTTCAACCCAGCAGAGCAGCCACTGCGGTAGCCCCTTCTCTCACAAGGTGTGAAGAAGCTACCTGTGATTGACCCAGTCGAACGCCCCTTTGAGATCTAGAAAGAGTAGTGAAGCTACCGCCCCTAGTTCCCACGCTATGTGCATTGTATCCGTTACTACTTGGACTGCAAACTCCGTCGATCCCCCCTTCCTATTTCCCATTTGACCCTCCAGCAGGAGCCCATGCTCCTCTACTGTGAGGGCGAGTCTCTCCATAACTATTACCTTCAGGACCTTCCCCATGCAACTCAAGAGTGCTATAGGATGCCATGCTCCTGCTATCTTCCTCTGTGCTGCTAACTTCCTTGGTTTCTTCAGTACCACTACCTTCGCATGACGCTACTAGTCTGGGAACGAGCTGAGAGTGAAGCTTCCAGTTGCGATCACGACTAGCGCTTCTGCTAGCCATCTCCCATATACTTTTAGCAGCTTATTAGAGAGCCAATCGCTTCTTGGAGCCTTGTTGGGGACTATGCAGCAAAGGGCCTTGACCACGTCGTCCGCACTAACCTTGCAACTCATCGGCAGTTTAACCGCTCTCCTCTTTTTCTAGTCTAGTAAATGGTCTGTTAGCACTTCTATCCCCAGGAAGAATCTTTCTGCCAGGATCTCTGCTTTACCTTCGTGATCTCGTTTCTCCTCTAAGTCTCCTTCTCAGTGTAACGCTGTGATCTTGGGGGGTTTAGAAGGCAGATAGCTCTGCATTCTACCTCACTGCTCAAGCGTCCAGAGCTTCCACGAGTCTCTTGACGCATCCTCTGTTAGAGTGCGCCACCGCTTTGCTTACGTGAACTAGATAGCGTCGGCCTGCTTTTGTCTCGCTTCCTCTAATTCTCGTCTTCTCATCATCATTCTCCTATGTCTCCAGGCCCTTGCCATTTTCCCTGCATACTTGACAGCCTCCTTCACATTCAAGTCCCACTAGTCAGCACGCCTATCTCTTCCTCATTTCTGTTTCAGGACCACCTCGTCTGCAACCCTAGTCAGTTCCTCCATCAGCTGCTTAGTTACAGACTCCAGTGTGGAGATCGTAATGATCATCGCCAGGATCGTGATGTGCTCTTCAGCGAGTTCTTTGACCTTCTTGGCATCTATAAGTGCCCAGCTATAGCCTTTCTCAGATTCTTCTGGTTCCTCAGTGATTTCGGTGCAGACTAGGACCAATTGAGCTTGGTGGTCTGATCTGGTGAGGACTTTGTCTTCTACCGTCTAGTGTGTAGCATATAGTGTTTCTGATATCTAAGCGTAGTTGATAGTGCTACTAAGCTCCTACCATATTTCATTCTCCAGCTGTATTGGCTCACTTCGCAGCGTCGCTAGTATGAGCTGATGGCTCATTGCTAGCGAGAAGAGGACGTAACTACCCCTGCTTCTCCTTCCATGAATGTCCTATATCAGGTGGTGGAGGTTCATATCCCCCACCACAATGTCTCTCCCTCTTTGCCTTGATGCGATTTCTCTAAGGAGGGTGTGCCACTCCTGCTTAGGACTCGAGTCCCAAATCAGTGAGTATACAGACCACACCCTTATCTCGTTTTCTCCTTCTCCAAGTCTCATCATAACCCAATCCTCTCCCTGTTTGTAATCTTACTAATCAATTGCAAAGCGTTTGCTCATATATAGCACTACGCGCCCGCAGTTAGCACTATCCAATGCCCAGTACTGTGAAGCCCTAGTGTTGGGAATGCTGTCCGTAGCCGCGTTTTGGCTTAGCTCTTAGAATGCTATGATATCATAGCAGTTTTCTATCTCTAGTGCAATCTTCATCCTATTATATGACTTCACCACGTTCCAGTACAGAATCCTCAGATTTATAGAGTAGAAGATGAGATGGTGTTCTTCTGGTATAGACGTAGGCTCGACCTAGTGGCGATGTTTAACATCTTAGATGTCTTCCTCTGGCGCTTTATCCTAGCTTCTTCTAGCTTAGCGTGAAGTTCTCGTTGCTGCTTCGTGTAGGGGCCGCATTTCTTATTAGCTTGTACTTCTTGCCATTCAGATTCTAGAATTGTTAAGTCTGCATCTGGGATATCTAAGTCGCTGTCACCTTCATCAGCGAGTGTGGGTTGGAGCTAGGCTAGCGTCACAGGGGGAGCGTCCCTTGCGGGTTTCTGCGTTGCCTCAGGTTGTGTTTGTTGGAGCTGCTGCTGCTGTATAGCCTCGTCGGCCAGTTGGGCCGCTTCAGGTTAGCTGGAAGCTAGTGTTTCTTCTATGGTAATCAGTTCTGCCTGCAAAGTGAATTCGCGTAGACGTTCTATAAATGCTATGGAGGAGTGACTGACCGCTGCTTTTACGAGCGGGCAGTCACAAGAGAACGTGAAGTGTCCCTTGTAGTTACAGGGGAGGCACTTCATGAGGTCAGGTTATTAGTTGGAGGGGCAATTGGCTTCAGCATCCTTCATTGTTTTACCTAGGTGTCTCTTCTCGGTGCAGTGGGGGTACTATGCTTCTCTCTTCTTGGGGCAGTAGCTACGTAGATGACCGAACTCCCAGTAGTTGTAACACTGTTAGAGGATCACGTCACGCTCGAAGGGTTCACAATAGAATACGTTGCCTATCCAGAAAAGGGAGTCCCTAGTGAGACGAACTCCGTCGTCTGCTGTAGTGACCTCTAGGAGGAGAGAACCCCTCTCGCTCCCGTGCTTCCTCCGGAATGCCTTCGCTTGGACGATATTAATCTTGTTCACATCAGACATCTCCTTAGCCAGCTTCTCTAGCTTGAGATTGTCAATAAGCGCCCACAGCACGCTGCGAGCTATCACTAAAACTGTACAGAACGCGATTATTGCGTTCTTATAGAAAGTGTGTATCACCTAGGCCTAGTTTTTCAGACACCACTTCCTTCCTTCTTCTCCAAATATAATAATGTAGTCTCCACTAAGACGTAGCTTCGTGGCCGCCTTGGCGTCAGCCTTCGCATACTTCTGGTTGATCGCTTGCACAATATCACTAGCTGTACACCTTTTCTATTCGGCAAAGAGTGGCTTATCATTCAGTTTGACTATGAGACATCGTTCAGCTCGAAGAGGGACAAAGGCTTGAGTGCCCATTAGGGCGAAGTAGGATCTCTTCAGGCCCATCAGTCGAGCGTTTGGGTCTGCGGCTACGGCAGCCCAGGTCTTCGGGGGGGTTGCTTGCTTCTTCGCAATATTAGCAACTATCTTTTTCAGCTCATTCATATCATTCCTAAGCTGCTCAGTGGCGTTGTCATGAGGTTGAGGCGTCCAGCCTCGCGCACATAAGATGTTCTTAGCGATCTCGAAAAGTTTTTCCGTCCACGCTATGCGGGCGTCGTGCGGGTATCGTGCGGGCTATCAATGCTGGGAGAATTTATAGCCTTGAGAACGAACTTCGTCGTATCTTCCTGAGGGGGTTTTGGGGCCGTGGTAGCTTCAGGTCTGGCGCTGCCAGCGATTATCGTCGTCGTTGGTGTTTTGGCTACGGGATTTCCGGGCGCGTGTCGGCTCGCCACCAGACTGCTACTAGCACTCCCGACCATCACGTTACCTGCGTCTTCAATGCGCAATTGATGCGACATCATAGGTGTGGGCAATCGGACGTCCTGAACACGATTCTGATGTCAAAATTAATTTTGCTGTCATCATCGACCAAGAACCCGCGTTTCAACGTTTCGCGAGCTTTTTGACGAATTTAATCGACCCTTTATTCACAAATAAAAACATCTATCTAGTAGCTAAGAAATTACTCTATAAACCTATATAACGTTTAAATAATTACTAAATATAATAATTAATATTATAGAGTATAAAGGTTTAAGAGGTAAAAAGGGGCATATAAATAATAGTCTACTATAATAATAGCTAGATCCCAACAAACTGTAAAAACTATACTTTTAAGCATATAAAAATTATTATTACTTACAATAATAGCTAATCGTCTAAAATCGACAATTTTTAACCAATTAAATACCTAATCGAATCGAATAGAATCGAATTAAATAGATGTGACGAACGGCAGTCTGATCTGCCTAAATGAGATAGCTGAAGGTAGAACACTATCAGAAGACGTTCGGTGAAGCCAAAAGGTTCACAACAAGTATGCGTGCGTGATACTGGTCTCGGTGATAATGATCAATTGACTACTGTCAAACTATCTAACAATCTGAGTTCTCTAGTCGTCCCTTTATACTCCGTGCTTTTCCCTGAGGTCTTGTTCCTAGAGTATCTGCTCACGATGGTGTTCTGCTCACCGTGAGCGCCTGCTCACCGTGAGCACCTCTTTCTCGTGAGCGCCCTTCGGGTGTTCCCCCTGTTCCTTATCCCTGGTCCTGGGTTATACTATCTTATCATAAGCGGGGCTGTCACATCCCAACAGCCTGGTTGGCCCGCGCAGTTGCTTAAGTTCGTAACAATAGAATACCTAGTTAGAAACTCTTAAATATATATAAATATAAGCATTAACTCTATAATCATATTGAATAGAATCCTCTATCATCAATACTCTTGTTTCCTCTCCTCTCTATTACTTACTCTCTTACCTACCATATCCTCCCACCACCTCCAAATCGCTAACCTCATTGATAATAATACCTTCGAATTAGATAAATTTATTTACAATAGCCTATATAGCCCAGCCTCCAGCAAATAAAAGGATCTTCCTATCAATACTAAAAACTTTAATAATATACTGCCTAATTATAATAAGGTATAAAAGTATAGTATTACTATAGTCTAGCTCTTTATTAGCTTTACTGCTATTAATTACCCTCCTCTTCCTCTTCATCCTCCAATTACCCTACTGACTTTCTAACTAAACCCTATATTCCTTATACCTTATATTAACCAGCGTATATATTTAAGCTAGCTGCTTATTTATTAAGCTACTCTTTGTCTTTCTACTATAGCTATTCCTTTATAAGTAAGTCAAGGTATTAGTTAGAGTAGAAGTCGAAGTCAAAGCGGTCAAAGTAAATAAATAAACTAACCTAATACTAACGTACTTATTTTATTACCCTGCCAGCTATTTACTATCCCTTTATTATATAAAAACGAAAATAATAATAATAGTAATAATAATAATAATAATAGGGATAATGATAGCAATAACCCTTTTCCTAATATCTCTATCATACAGCCACAATTAATAATTCCCCCCCCTCCTCCCCCCCCCAATACCCAATTACTAATTATTTCTACCCCTAACCCTAATAACCAGGCGTCCTCTTAATAAATTAACACTTAAAAGTAAATAGTTATAACTACGCTCGCTGAATTATCTAAGAAGGGAAAATTCTATAATAAAATAATTAATTAATTGAGGAGGGTATTTACTATAGTAAGCTAGGTACTTATTACTTAATAGCTAAGTATTGACTAGTATTATAAGTAGTTATGTGTCACAGGGTTGTGACTGCCTATATAGTATGCACTTCTGATGTTCGTTGGCAAGCGAACATTATCCTATCTTTTATAGGTTTAGCGGACTTAGCTATAGTGCACGCTAGCCCTGTCATAGTATGTTCGCTTAATACAGTGGGTTCGGTTCCCGGCTGGAGCATTGAGGGTGGGTTTTTCGTACTGCTTCTATCMCATATTGCAGCAGACAGTTTGAGGTTCTGAAAGCGAGCAACCTTGGAACATTTGTACGAAAGACAAATGCGACCGCAGTAACCGATACTTTGGTACCGGATGAGAGGCGACTCATAGTCGCAAAGGCGCTATATAGCACTACCTAAAAGAGCAACGTATCCCCCTTTCTAATGGGCTCACCAGTTGGATATTGGTTACTGCGGTCGCATTTATTCTTCGTACGAATGTTTTCAAGGTTGCTCGCTTTTGGAACCTTAAACTATCTGCAGGGATGGAAAGCTGTACGAAAAACTCGCCCTCAATGATCCAGCCGGGAATCGAACCCACCATGTTAAGCGAACATACTATGATAGGGCTGGCGTGCACTATAGCCAAGTCCGCCAAACCTATAAAAGATAGGATGATGTTCGCTTGCCAACGAACATCAGAAGTGCATACTATATAGGCAGTCATAACCCTATGACATTATGCAACTGCTAGAATTCTTATAAGGATAACTACTACCTATAGACTGACTTCTTCTAAAAGATTAGAATAGTTTTTAATAAATCGACTGGTCGATTTAAAGCGGATAAAAATATTTAGACTTCCTTCCTCGAAAGTAAACTACTAAGGATAAAATAATTAAAAACAGCACCTCTTAAATGCTATAACGAATATACCCTAATCTTTACTATCGATTAAGCAACTAGTAAATATATTATTCAACTAGAGGATCGGTTGTAGTAATAACTAGAAGGGAGGGATATTAAAGAATATAATAATAATAATACTACTATTATCCTAGCGAGGAAGGGTAAAGAGAAGGCGAGGAAAAGGAAAGATTCGATAGGTTCTAATAGCGAAAAGGCACTTCCTGATATACGGCCGATTATAAAGAGGAGGTTAATTACTGTAAATAATATATACAAATTAATTAAGTCTATTTCTAATATATAGAAATACTTATTATAAAACTTCCTTCAACCGCTGCTATCCTTATCCTTATCTATAATTATAGCTAGTTCTTCTACGCTTATACCTCMTCTTTCTATACCAGCGAATCTAATTAAATATAGCTACTACCTAAAAATATTTATTTAAGTACTTATAAATAATTCCCTTTACTGCCGTATAAATAAGAGGAATAAATAGGACCTTATTAAAGGATTATAGAAGGATAAAGATATAGCGTACCTTTTTGTAAATATACCGTTAGGAAAGCTCTTATTCGCAGAAATAGTATTAGATAATAAACTGGTATTCGACGAAAAAGAGTCAGAGAAGGAGGTACCTAATAACCTAGATTAATATATTAATTTTTAATTCATAAGGAAATATCGTAATATCTTTATACCATTTAATAACTCTCGTTAATATCTTTTTAATAATCGTATCCTCATATTCGCATATATTATAATTAGGAAATTATATCGTAATTTATAATCGTATTAACTTAATACGTTATTATTATTAGGAAATATAGGGGTTCTACTATATTAAGCATAAAAAAATTATAAAGTTAGAAAAATTTCGCTAAATTAAAATAATAGCCAATTTAACTACCCTCTACTAAGCCTTCTAATAAGCACTAAAATCGAAAATATAGGGTAAATATAATAATATAATCCCGTAACTATAGAATCTAGACCCTAACCCTATATAGAGAGTTAATATTACAATATTAAAAATTCTTTTAATTCAATTCTAAAACTAATATAACCAGTATTAATCGATCCAACTCAATTTAGTGAATAAAATAATATTATTATATTGGGTTTTAAATAAAAAAGGGTAATATAATTAATAATATAAATAAATTATTGCGCGCACCTTCTATGAAGTCTCTCTAAGGCAGGGTTAACCGTATGGCCAATTCATCTCTAAGCTACCCAGGTAAACCGCCAAATATTATAATCTACTTACATTTGCTAGGCTAAACTTCATCTAAATTCTACTATATACTCGTTTTATTTAATTTTAACCTTACTCCCTCTATCTCCTCGCCCTCAAAATTGACGTTGGTAATGTTTATAATATTACTTTTATCGTTGTTAAAGGTTCTAATTTATATAAGTTTATCTTTTTAATTTAATTATATAGCGTAATAACCGTATATATAATATCGTACTAGCTCTTAATAGGATACTCTAATGCTACCGACCTTACAATTTTAAACCGCTTTTTTATTTTATTAATAGCAATTTCAACCTTTATATAGTATTTTAAATACTTTAAATTATATAACTCCTTCTTATTACTTGGTCGCTATCACTGTCTTCCCTATTTAATTAAATAGTATTGTACTATAGAGTATAGTACTAGAATCCTACGTATTAAATAGAACCCTACGTCAATAAAGTAGAACTTTCCCTACGGTATTATAAATCTAAATATAAATACTAACTTTAATAATTTAGTATTATATATCGATCCTTCCCTTCCTAGAAGTATATACGTAAATAGACTATCGAGTCTAATCGTAATAAAAATATTCTATATAATATAATTCTTTTAACTTTGCTATATTTACGTTTCCTCCGCTAGTACCTGGGTATATATAAAAATCCTATCGATAGTACTAAAGTAATACTTAAAGAACCGACCAAATTTCCTATCCTTTAACACCGATTTATATACCGTATTAAGTACTAGTAATCTAATAATTTAATTATATAAAAGGACTATAATTTGAAATACTTCGTTAAAATTATAATTAATAGTCGCAATACTATAATTAAACTAGTAAGCTACATTTTAATAAATTTTATTATAAATATGAATATATAAGAAGGTTATAAATTTCTACTCGATAGATATCCCCCTTATACTATTAATGCTAATATTCTAAATATTTAGTCAATTAACTATATAAAGAGGTATTATCTTATACGGTATAAATTAAATAGCTTCGTCTCCTGACTAAGATAGAGGATATTTATGACAGGGGCAGCGTGCACAATGAACCGCTCCGCTAAACCTATAAAAGATAGGATGATATTCGCTTGCCAACGAATATTGGATGTGCACACTATATAGGCAATGCCACGGCCTCACGGCCTTACCCTGTGATACTACCTCCCTTTTAAAGCGGTTCTTTATAAACTAAGAGAGGATTTCTCGCCTCCAACGAGCCTATATAGCACTACCTGAACTAATGGTTCCAATGGGGGATCTAGAACACATTTGGTCACTGCAATTTGCATTGTTTTTCTTTCTTGTGCCTCCTGTCTTCCTACGGCGTCCGTGGTCAGAGTTGCACTTAGAAAAACACCACTCTTCAAATGCCTTTATGAGGAATCGAACCCCTGACCTCCCCACTATTTAAGCGAATATACTATGACAGGGGCAGCATGCACAATGAACCGCTCCGCTAAACTTATAAAAGATAGGACGATATTCGCTTGCCAACGAATATTAGATGTGCACACTATATAGGCAATGCCACAGCCTCACAGCCTTACCCTGTGACAGTATTTCAAATAACCACTTTACTTTTAAACTGATCTATATAAATTAATCCCCGTATAGCATTGTAATTGCCGCGAGTGCGTATAGAGGCTACCATTAAAACGATAATAAGTAATACTTATATTAAAAAGAATTGTATTCGAATTTATATTTAAAAGAGGTCTATAGCGTAAATAGTAGTATTTCGATTTATTAGGGATTATTATACAAAAGAGAATAATTAAGTTTATATAAAGTATTAAAAATAATACCTGCTAACACCTCTAATAATTACTAATACCTTATATAGCCAACTAATACCCTAACTAATACCTTTATCACGCTAGATTAATACTAAAAATATAGCTTTTTCCTATTTTCTTAAATTAATAACTCTTAGTACATTATAATACCCTTTTAAGAAGCTAACAAGGTCTTATATAAGCGATATATCGATTATATGAATATTACAAGGATATTACAAGGCTCCCTAGCTAGTATAGTACAAGTTAGAATCCTAAATGTCTTCTTTAGGCTATATACAGTGTAATCAACTGCATATTAATTGCATATTAACAACAGGGATAAATTTTGTATGGGAAACGGATCAACAAGCGGAAAATTGGAACACGCCCAAGGAACGTGATCGCAAATCTTCCTGGATGTTGGTGTTGCAGTCACAACGCCAAGGAAGGGAATCGGCGATATGTACCTCTAGGGATGACCATGGAGACCGGTTCCTAGTAGTGGTCCGTCAAGCACAGGTTCGTCGTCCCGAGAGATTGCTTCCAGACGGCACCAGATCCCAGTGCTTTCTTTCTGAGGGTAGCAGGGCCTGCCGCTCTTGGACCGGTGAGCTCTTACATAGTACCGGTCATGGTGTGGGTGGTGTGTTGAGCATATATGTAGGGCCCTATTCAGGTCTTGCCGCCTAGAACTCATTAGAGGTTCGGCTTATGGTAAGAGCCATGAATCAACGTCGGCCATGTACAGGCCAAGAGAAAGCTGGAAAGAAACAACCTATCAGCCCGCAACAGATGGGTAGTTGTTCCCCTGGGAAGGGTGTGATATGTGAGCAGGGAACAGCCACGTGCCAACTAAGACATGGTCGCCACAGAGCCTCTTTCACATATGATAGACTGCGTATGCGAATGCCGTTGACCATTCTGGAGCGCGTTAGGCAGATCGATCCGGAAACTCGATGTTTGGGGACAGGCGGATGTTCGTCCCGCTTCGGCGTTGACGATCCGGGCGGCTTATGGTTTCGATAACCGTGTTGTAGGGCAATCTGGAACTGTTTATTCCGAAATAATAGGTACTGGCACCAGGGATCATTTGTTGTCGTTCAATCCTTATCGAACCCGTGCCTGTCTCGATAACCTAACGTATAACCCTGGTAATGGGCTATTGATAGGAGGCTGGCCACTGCGAGGCCACTTTGGATCGTCTGCTTCTTATTTGTATCAGTCGACATAACGATGCCATAGTAATTACAGTGCGGTTTGCAGATATGGGCTAAATCTTTGTTTGGAAGTTGATTCTTGAAGGAGCTTGAACATAGAAAGGGACAGTATCAGGTTGAAGCTTTGGTAACCAGTGCATTGTTGGATCGGGGTGCGTGTATCGGGGTCAGCGCTGCAAAAGCTTCTCTTCGCTGACCGAATGTTGCCGGTGCATAGCATGCTTTCATTGGGTGCGTCTCCTTTGTGGGCGAGCCCCATCCGAAGTTCTTTGACTTGTCCAGCTTGTCTGCAACGGTGTCTTCATCCGAATCTGAAACAGCAGCTCGACGACGTTCGCCGTGCTGGCGAAACACGGCTTCGTCCTGTAACCTGCCAAGCGTCCGCGTCGACGAATATCATGATGTTTTGCGTTTTTGCTGACAAGAATGACATTCCATTCCCGATCCAGATCGGACGGGCCGGCTCGGCGGGTACGGCCACCGCCACAGGGCTGCAGGGGCGACAATAAGGGTCCCTGAGCTGGCGGATATCGGAGAGTTGCCGGCCTAGTCTTGGCAAATGGGTTGCTCCACTGTCTGTCTCCGGGCATAGCTTTTTATTATTCGCGAGAAAGTCGACAATGTCCCGTCCCGACTTGACAAGCCGACCGAGTCGCGGTGCCGAGCGCCGAAAACACAAAGGTACTAGATTTCGGGCCTCTGCATTGTGTTCCAATTCCCCGGAAGGAGTGAATAAACAACCTCAAGATCTGATCATCTGCAGTCGGTATGTTTGGGGACAAGTCGAGACGGACACCTAGATATCTCCGTCCAGACACATCTCCGGTCGAACAAATGCTGAACTGGTTCGTATTCATCATCGTGACAATTTGCAAGAAGGCCCAAATCTTTCCGATAGAGGCCCGCTTCGTAGCGATTGATGCTATCTATGCAGCAGCCGACATTGCTCATGACCATTCGTGGGCTGTGAAAGGCGAGGGAAACCGCCGCGGTGCCAACCCTGACCCGCCTCAGACAACGGCAGCTATTTCTCTTTTCTTTTTTGTCTTTTGGGAAGATGGTGCCATGTAGCCTGCGGCGCGGCGGCAGGTGTGCGCATTGCACGTCAGCACGCCGACAGCATGCTAAGTGAGCTGGTACCAATGCCGAGGGATAGAATTGACCAGCCGGGTGCCGGGAAACAGCCTGTTCGTCGGTGTCATACAGAATGCCCCATCCCGTTGCTGCAAGCACACGACACAGTCCGGAATCCATGACCGCGGGAGAATCGGCGAGTGGTCGGTATTTTGTACCTTGCTGCTAGCATGCCACCGGCCTCCTCCCGGGTCTCGCCAGCTACGTGGAGCCCGATATGCAGGAGACACGGAAATAGTATCGGCGAGCACAACCGGCCGCTTCACCACCATCACCGATGCGTGTCCCTTGAAGAGAAAGGGTCTGGTTATAGCGGATCCCTGAACTCAACGGGGGTCTTTTGGGCCTTCCGTCAATCACCTTTTGTTCGAGGGTTGCCGAGTTACAGGTCAACTTCCAGCCCCGGAAGGAAGGCGGATGTACTGCATAGTGATCTTGGTGTGGATGCATATTTTCAGACATTCAAAACTTTATCAGGCGTTTGTGACTGTTGCCCCTTTTATTGATGATATCTAGAAGGCCAGATGTCGAGGACCTGAAGTTTCGGCCGCTTTCGTGTTCAAACAGCCCGAGCTATGAGTTGGCGTGAAGGACTGTCGATTAACAGACTTAAAAGAGCTTCACAAAGCCGACAACTCAGGCTCCGGCCCGAACACCCTTGGTTCCGTTGATTGGCGAAAAACGGTGTTGTGTTCCGCGCGGGAAGAAAGTGTTCTGTTGGTCCGCAGCCTGAGCGGGGGTCACGAGTGCCATAGAAGTACTATATACTGTAATGAAACCGTCGAACTTCAGGCCTGTTTGGTGCGTATCTGCCTACTTCCCGCAGATAGAGTATTTCTGGTACCGTACAATTGATGATACAATCTCGATTAGTGAATTGTGTCATTGAGAATCTTGGTTGGCGGCCACATTGTCCCAGCATTGGTTTCTGAGGGCCGTAAAGTGAACTTGGGTTGTGCTTCACAGTATGCCCATCCTCTGCAATGCTTGAACCAGTAGATGGCCGCCAAGAGGGATGTGCCAGCGTCTGATAACGCTGTTCCCGCTGCTTGTCATGTATGCAATTTCGAATCGAAGGCTAAGTCGTATCGTTATCGATCTTTCTTCTTCTTTGTAGACAGTACAACAATCGTAATGCTAGTGACAGTTGGTCGAGCCGGTGCCAGCCACTGGTTCGATTGAAACCTGGGCGTGAATCCTGTCCATTTCAAATCGGATCATGGTAGCCCAGGGGGGGCAGCTAGGTAGCCAAGATACGCAGTGTGCTCGTGGTTCGTGTGGGAGGGCAGACTGAACTCCTACCTTTGGCGTCATAAAACGAGGTTGCCTCCCATCATTACTGATGTCCGGCTCGACCACTTCGTCCATGGTCAGCCACGATACGTCCGCATTCCTTGAATAAAAGAAGAGGCAGGCATACCTCAACGGTTCGTAAATGCCTTTACAACTCGATGTCGTGGCTCGACCAGCTTCTCCGTACCAAATACGGCAGTCGAGCAAGGGTCGGGACCTTGCATTAAGAGCCCTCATAGCCATCATATGCGCCATACGCATTGGGCTAAAGTATCCGCCTTGCGTTGTTTTCCCTTCCCTCTTGCGCTTCATCAATGGAGATCCCGATGTACTACATGGCCCTTTCGCTTCGGCGGGCGCAGGACGGGAGGTTTTCACCGAGTTCAACGTGCAAAAGAAGTGCCCCTCAGGGACGTACCAGCCTATCCCGTCTGTTCTTTCTTAGCGCAACCTGATGGGCAGAGAAAGTGGTTATCATGCATACAACATCGCTGAACGACCTAGCAATCTGCTGCGAATGCAAGATAGGCGACTTTGATGGTTTTATTTTTTATTTTTTATTTTTTTTTCGGATTGTGTTATGCTCGAACAAGATGTACCTGCATGGGCCGGCAACATTCATCACTCCCATCCTGATTTCGACTTGCTTGGCAACATGGAGGTTTGAGGACCGATAGGCGTAGGATTAACATTCTGTCGAGAGAGGGATAAGGGAATCAGACGATGAAAACCGGCACCACGTTAAATTGTAGGCACCATCGCTTCGTTTTTCTCTCCAACATACCGTCCGTGCGCAAGACTGGACAGAGGTCGGGCAAGCTGGTTAACCGTTGGTTCTGTCTTGGTGTGCGGTTGTACCTGGGTACCACTCCACGATAATCTTGGGACACTGGGGAATCCGTTATAAACAGGATCCTTGGAAGGTTGAGGCTTGTGTCCGCCCGAGTCACCCTGGCTCGCCCAGCTGATGAACCCGCACTTCTCGAAGGATAATCCTGGGACCGTAACATCGTCAAGTCAAGCCACCCCGTTCGTTTGCCGGGACCCTTTTTTGGTCTTCATGATCCAGGAACGCTGCAATACGCACCATGTCCATGGAACGTTGGTGCAACCGTTAATTTCACCTGGTTTGGCTCGCCGGTTTCGTCTTTCCAGTGCGCTTTGGTATTCATGGTCCTTTTCATCAAGCCGAGGCCGGAAACTCTGTTGGAAGTTGGCAAGATATCCTTTCATCTCGTTCTTGCTCCTCATTTTGAGGCTCGACCCGATCCGCCGTTCAGGGCCGTTCTATTACCGTTCTATTAGTAGTTTGGCGTAGTTCCTACGTAGCTAGTGGTTACAACCCCCGGCATAGCACGGAGCTACCCCGTCCCAACCAGCACGAGCCATGCGCGCCGAGAACGCTGTTAACTGGGACACTGGCAATTACCGGCACACCCTGGGCTGGATCCACATTGCCGAAGTACCCTTGGGCTGAGATTGAGAACCTTTTTCTGACTCGGTTTTATGCTAACACCGGCGAAGTGCTGACGGAGCATATCGAAGTAAATACACCATGACGGTCAAACAAAGCTCGTCGTAAACGGTAGAGAGGATATATCTGCGAAGAAGTTGCAGCAAGGGAAACCAGTGACGAGCTTTGAGGGCACCGTTCGGGTAGCGAGAAAAATGGTCGAGTATCGTGAACAGGTATACTGTGTGCGAAGCTAGATGGTGTGGAGAGTATCGAAGCGAATCGATCGTCCATGGAAGCCCATGATTGACCAATGCTTAGTCGGCCGTGAGCCAAAATAGTATCTTTGGTACATCCAAGGCCGGAATGGATGGTAAATACTAGCAACAGTTTTGCCGGACAGCAAATGAGTTGTTCAGGATCTCCGCCGTCATTCGAATGCTTTCACACACCGTTTTGTGAACAACGGACAGCTGTAGGATGTTGGACTGACGAATTCCAGGCTGAGCCCTGTCGGTGAACAGTAAATCAGGAGTGTGTCGAGCTCGGTATGGCCCGAGCCGTGTTGCCGCGACACCTGTTCCGGAATCGGCTTGAGGGTCACCGCCAGGATTGGTATGTACACCGCAGTCAGGGGAACACCTAGGTGGAGGGCCTACGTGTAGCAGGCCGACCCTGCGAACGTTGTGCTATCACATTCCAGTGTCGTTCAGATTTTCTTGTACGGCCAAGTAGCAATCAGGTATTTGCCTGCTCGCTGACAGTGGTAGTGGGCCATGGGCACGACTCCGCATGTCCGTCCAAGCTATTTTAACGCCTCGCCGTTGTTTTGTATAGGCACCGTACAGCAGCTGGGCTGTCGATTGCTCGTCACCACCTACTTGTATGCCGCGGCTGGCCTTGTCGCTGGCCTCGTAAGGAATCCGCAGCGGTAGTGTACGGTGAGGATCACGTCCACTGTCTATTCATTGTCAGGTACCTGTGTACGGCGGAGTAGGTGGCCACTGAACAGCAAATTGGACGCTGCATTAAAGTCCACTCACCTTGCTGTAGGGTCTTGCTAGATCTTGCTCAACCGTAAGGCATCTTCCAAGGGTCTCCATGTCTCCATGCCTGGGGGGGGGGGGGGGGGGGGAA
>RANY01000317.1:0-35331 GCA_009805235.1 Neurospora pannonica FGSC 7221
CTTCCTGCTCGGCGAGACGGTCGGGTCCGTCATCGGCGCCGGCATCGCCACGCCCATCGGCATCTGGATCGAGACGGAGATCAAGGATCACCTGATCGAGGACCCGATGCTGCTGGCAGAGTTCGAGGAGGCGACGCTCGGTCGCTACATCGGCGAGACCCTGCTGAACATGGGCATGGCGGCCATCCCTGGTGATCCGATTGCGAACATGACGAGCAGGGTCGGCAACGAGGCGCTGAAGAAGACCTTCCAGAAGGCGTTGACGAATTATACGCGGCAGGTGGTGGCGGGCATGAGGTCCAGTGTGGCGACGACGGAGGTGGAGGAGAAGGCCAAGATTTTGTTGTCGGGGTATGTGTTTTTCTTTCTTCCCAGTTTTTCTGCAGATGGTATTATGGTTGCTAACGATTGTCCTGGCAAATAGCATCGGTGATCTGCTCAAGGGCGAGCCGCCCGCCAGCTGGGCGGATGCGGAGGAGAAGGTCAAGAACGTTTTGCGGGAAAGGGGCGCTGAACTGATGAATACGCCGCCTATGGTCAAGTTTAACATTTAAGGGATTGTTGGAACGGGAATGTGTATGTCTTCGAGAAGTGATGAATCGATGAATTGGATGGATATATCTAGACGACGGCTTTCTTGGTTGGAGTTATTGGCTGTGATTTGGATATGGGGGGATAAAGGAGTATTTAGAGGTTACACAGGATCTTGTGCGGAATATGGTTGTTGATGATGATGAAAGTTCAGAGGCATAATAACCTTTGCAAGATCTCTCGAGATTGTTAGTGTGGCTATTTGGCTTTTTCTTAAGTACGGCGGGTACCTCTAGGATCGAGAGTTCGGCCGGCAAGTGAGCGCAGGAGAGTGAAAGTCGGACGAGGACTTGAATAGGTCCCTCATTCAGGAGGGCAGAAGACGGAACGGAGGTGCCTTGGGGAGGTGAAGAGTTTCCTCGCCGCTGGGCCTGAGAATTGCTGACCGAGCTGGCTGGCTGGTGAACCATAAGAATCCGACCCAAATTGAATTCTCACAGACAACTCAGGCTTGGGAGGTCGAGGATGACATGACGCCTGACGACAGTTTTGTTCAGTTCTCTTTGAGTCGCCGTTGTCCTCAACACGGCACGGCCAATCCCTATGATAGTTTGATTATGATCTCATCACTCCTCCTCCCCCCATCGATTACCTACAAACTGCCCCATCGTACGGAAATGCGGCGCGACAGACCCGCGTTGGTCGAAGTGTGCCAAAAAAAAAGAGGCATCGTGCCTTTCTCACACGGCTGATTAATGGACCAGAGGCCTCCCCTCCCGCCTATTATAATTGGGGGGAGGGAGCGCTTCCATAAGTTCTTTCTAGTGCTGACGGGCAGGTGTGTGAGGGTGGGTCGATGTAAGTCGTAGTTGGGGACGAAAGGGCCATCCATACCTAAGTTGGAGTTCTGGAAGTCTTGCCCGGGTTTGCAGATCTTTTCCCTCTTTTTCCTAAAACTCTTTCATACACTACACGCCAGCCATTGGGTCGAGGTTGCTCATCTTCATTCTAATTCTTTTGCGGCTAAACTACCGAATTCTTGCCGAAAGCTCAGACGTGTGGACGTGACAAACTCTGTGGGCAATCTTTTCGCGACCTTTGTGTCTGAAGTCCGTCACGTCTTTGTCGAGTAGGTAGAGGTCTCAGCACGATGTCTTCCTTCCCCCCCCCCCCCCCACCACGGTGAAATCTACAGCTCAAAGGAATAATGAATGGCCTTAACAGTAGATGAGGAGATAAGAAATAGGAATAAGAAGAAGGGGGCGGTAATCACAATGGCATTCAACAGCAGATATACCCCCCCTCCCTACCTGATAGAGGTAGCCAGCAGGCCAATCACAAAGCGGCTCTGCCAGCAAACATGTGAACGGCACAGCCCGTTAACTGCCAAGTCCCTAGAGAAATATCTAACTGATGCAGAAAGAAGTACACCTTGAGGTTTCCGGTGTCATTCTACCGTACAATAGCTGGGGGGGAAAAAATGCTAACAAGCAACACGCGTACCCCGCTAACCCTGAAGTTAAGCTACTAGCTTGTACAAATCCACCGTGTGCGAGGAAGTAAACTTAGGCAGCGTACGCTGCAGTGTGTCTCCCACGAGAAAGAGGCGGGACTCACCGTGACCTCCATCACTCGCACATTTTGGATTATCTACTGCATTACATAATACTCTTGGTGGAGGAATGGTTTTTCCTTCTATCAACTTGTGATCTTTGAAACAGAATTTCGTACTTTTCACCGACATGATGCAGTCAATCAATCATTCGCCAGTGTCCTTGAGGTCCCCTTGAGGTCCCCTTGAGGGTGTTTTGGCGAAGAAGCTAGGGAGGGACACGGAAAACACTGGCAAAGAAGACGGGCCGTCCCCGTAACGCCCCGAATTTGCACTGTACCATCTGAATGCATCGACGCCCCTCCTTGGTCCTATTCCCACTTCACCATCTCCCGATTTTCATAACCAACGACCAACCTCCAACGTCTAACGAGCCACGATGGAGTCAGACCTCCTACTAACTTGGGATAAGTGAGTTTACCAAGGTGCTGCACTAAACAACACAGCGAAAGGGGGGTCTACCTACGAGCCTGCATAATACAGGTTGGAAACACCGCCTTCTTTTGTTGTCCTCGTTCGTTATGCACACTTATACCTACCTACCTGCCAGCTAGCTAGGTACCATTGCCAATGTTACGAATGCGATGCAGGCAAGTAAAAGGTTGGTGGTAAGCATCACTGGTATCATTGGTACCTTAGCGTTGGTAAGGTAGATAGCGAGGCAGTTCACGGGGCTTTCCGTCGTGCGTGACCGACACCTTTTTGCCGGTTGGATAATGACGGTTCCCTTTAGCAACTAATGAGCACACGGTTTTGTTCGAACATCACGTAAACGTAACTGGATGTTTTTGATAAAACCTCAATCGAAACACAAATAAAGAGAGAAACCCACCGAGTTTCTCAGACGCAGACGAGGTAGAGATACCTTCATCCGCAAAGATCAAGTGCCAAAGCCGACAACCAAAACGGACTGTAGTACGCTGCTTTTTTGGGCAGCCAAAAAGAAAGAACGAAAACATGAAATGTGTATTCATCAGCCCAAAGGCAGTCGATAGAAAAAGGACCGAGAAATAGAGCGAAAACGGGCAAAAAAAAAAAACATCTCATGAGTCGTATTGGACGAGCTGGGAATCGAACCCAGGACCTTTCGCATGCTCGGAAACATGCTAAGCGAACGCTCTACCAACTGAGCCACACGCCCTAAGGAGAAATGGAGATGAGAAGTGGACGAGCTGGGAATCGAACCCAGGACCTTTCGCATACAGGTGAGTATGCTAAGCGAACGCTCTACCAACTGAGCCACACGCCCGAACTGTCTTGTTGTTGTGAAGCCTTCCGGAAATAATGCTCAAAAAGCCAGAGTCCGGGCAAGCCGAGGTCTTGAGCAGGCTGCTAGGTCCGTCGATAGAAATGGAGCCATGGTCTGTAGTGAAGCAAAAGACAGGAGCTTGCAGGAAGAACATGATGAATACCCAGTTGCTGCCATTGAGACCAAGCTCTCAGTTGGGAGAAGTGGTTTCGATGCAACTGGAGAGCGTAACTAGGCAAGGGACGAGCCGGGGAGGGTTGGTGGCACACGCCTCGGGAGGTGATGGCAATCTCAGTGACAGGAATGATGAGGACGGGACGGGTGACAGTAAGTAGACGAGCAGAAGCGTCTGAAAGGTTGACTGAAGATACTTGAGGCGTGTAGGTGTCCAACCGGTCGTTCTCTGCCGGGTACCATCAACTCCTGGCCCCCGACGGGTCTCTATTCCCCGACAGGATGTCTGCCTGATTCTAGGAAGCTTTGTCGACCGATCCGCTCCCAGCCATATCTGGGCAAACTGCACCGGCTGCATGGACACCCGACAGGGCAAAGGGGAAAAGAAAAAGAAAGAAAACCGTGGCGTGAGCCGCTCGTGATGAAACGCTGCAGGCGAAGTGTGCAAAGCGCCGATACTGACCAGCGAGCTGCAACAGGGAACTTGATCATAGGCGCTCATGATATCCACTGCCCAAAACCACACGACCGTATCCCGCACACTAGTACAGGCAGCAGCAACTTGGGCTCAGTGGGTCGAAGATGATGAGCGTATGGGGAGACGACAGATCATCGAACATGGCCTGCCAAGCCTTCGCACTCGGTGCGCAACGGTGGTGTACGGCATTCCAGCCCGTAGTGGTACAATGAAGACCGGAGAGCATGAAATTCCTGATGGTTGCGAGCCTCTCTTCTATTCGCTGATGGATATTGGTCGTGCTTGTCTAGCAAACCAGGCTCCTACAGCATCACTTGAGGGGTCAAGGCTGTTTCGAAGGCTGATTCGGAGTCGGACTGGTGCGTCGGCGTAACTGGATAATGCCTTAGGCTTCTCGATAGCCACGGTATACGGCTTGCCATGTGAAAGACCAGGGAATGTTTGACAGGCAAAGACGAATGGTTGGTCACCGACGAAGCCGACGCAGCTCGGATTTCGGATTGTCTAACAGTATAACAAATGCTGATTCTTGTCGCGGTCGTTCTTTGATAGATCAAACCCGTCGATCCCTGCACCGATCAAGGGCCAGGTGGTATGGTATGTAACTGTGATGAATTAGCTATAGGTTGCTGTCCAGGCAGGCGTATACAAGCAAAGAGTACTGCCGACGATGGAAAAAGAGATATGGCGGCCTCTTAATACCACTACATCTGGCCCTTGACCAGCTGGGAGAAGCGGCACGGACGGAGGCTCTTGCTGTGACAACGAGGCACGACTTCATGCCACGGTCGCAGAGGACAATCAGTCCAACAAGAAGAATGGATGGGCTTGCTGGGCCACAGAGCCTTGCCGTCTTTGGATCGGGGTGTTCAGCCGCATGAAAAGGCTGAAGATCTGGACTGCGATGATTGCGTAACCTCGAGACTCTCCGGAATGTCCAAGCCCAATGTTGAGGGGTATGCAAGGAATGTGACGAGCGACCCGCCAAATGATTTCGGGAAAGGGGGTTGCCGTATGACTATGGAAGCGAGGCTGAGAGGCTGGTGAAGTCATGGTTATGAGCCATGTGGTGGTTGTCATGGAGGGGAACCAAGGAGGAGTGGTTGGAGAGAGGGAGGACTCCGGGGCAGTAAGGCACAATAGGGGACCTAAGCCACAGAGCCACAGTGGTTGAGTCGGGTGCTCCCTCAGTGGATGAGGGGCCCCGTGGCAGGTGGCCCCCACCCACCTGCCATCCCCGCTAACCGTTGACGCACAGCGACTGATGAGCCAGTCGGTGTGTCCCGAACAGTGACTGCCGCGTTTATTCTCTTCCTTCGATTGCAACTTCCCATCACCTTCAGGAATCCAAGGTAACGACAACAAGCGCGCCTTCTCCATCGCAAGTCCAGACCTCTCGGTTGCTCGAATTAAGCGACAATGCCACACTACGATGCGATACCGTAAGCAACCATCGCCGGCCTCTCACCTTGGCTGGCAGTTTGGAGGGGCACCTCACCGAGTCGAAGCTACGTCATTTGCGATTCTGTGGTTCATTACTGTTGGGCGCCGATATCGTCCGTCTCTGGCCATAGCCCATCGGATGGCGTTGCCCTCATGTTTTGTGCTCCTGTCTTGCACTTACTGAGGTACACGATGAGGATTTCATGACTGGCACACACATTTGTACGCTGTCCGTCTTGACCGCTGCGAGGTCATTCACCGTCCAAGTGGAATAGGAATGACCGTTGGGTTGGTCTTTGCTGACCTTGACTTGAGACACTCCTACACCTTATCTCAACCACACCAGATCTAGTCATACCGGTACGACTCTTTTCGAGATGGCATCCATCATCCACCTACCATGCACACTTTTTCCCAAGTACACCTCCCTGGCAAACAGCCCCAGGCACCAGGCCACCAGGGCAGCCCTCCCCATGGGGCATGGACAAACATCAAGGGCAAAAGGCCAGGGGGGGCAACAAAGCTGTTGTCCCAATCATGTCGGCGGCCGCCATCATAGTAGCCTTTCCGACTTGTGATTGCCCTTGGAGTTGCGGCTGCATCTTGTCATCCTGTCATTGCTTGTCATGGACAGATTCATGCAGAACCCTACATCCAAGTCCATCTCTTCTAGGTGTTTGTCTGGACCTCTCGCCCTTCCCATGTCAACACATGGAACTCAAGTCAACCTACCGTGGCATTGCTAGACGCCTCGCTCCGGAACCGGGTCCCAGATGTGCCAGTGTTGTAGTGTTTGGTGACCTTTGTGCCACACACCTCTCCATCCATCCAGTCCTATCACAACATGGTGCCTAGCTATCGTCATTCTTAAACAAGCCGCACCCACCTATCCCACCTGCTCCGTTCCCCCTTCCCGGCCATCTTCACTTCTCTCAACTCCTAGTGGTGAACAGCAACGAACGCCTGCAGCAGAATACCTGCATATTCCTAGCTCAGCCCTACCAATCACTTGCCCTGCCGTCAACTATTAGTCACCGCCTTCCACGACGGCCTTGATAGTCCCCTATAAGATATACCTTCAAGATCACCATCATCACACACCGGCCCTATGCCCGCTCATCGAGTCTTCATCGAAACCCGAGCGGTTGACAGGAGCCCCCGAAGCCCAAACCCAAGAAGTCCCCGAAGCCCGCGCCACCGACCCCGAACCCGAAGCGAAGAGCGCATCTACGTCTACCGGGACGAGCTACTACCAGACAACAGGAACAACAACACCATGACCGAACACGACCGTGTCCTCCGGGAGGCCTACGACGAAGCCTACCGGCAGAACCAGAACCTGCGCAACGAGCTGCGAGCCAAAGAGGCCGAGCTCACGGAAAAGGATGCCCGCATCCAGGAGCTGCAGTTCGACAACACGAACCTCCGGCGCTCGCTCGACAGCTTGTCTAACGTCGAGGGTTTGCAGGAGGGCGCGATCCACGATCTTAGGCGGAAGAATTCCAAGCTTAGGAAGGACAAGGACGACCTCAACGTTAGAGTCCGCGAGCTTCGCCATGAGCTGGACGCTAAGATTAGGCCGATGGTTGATCAGATCAATGCTCTCAAGCAGGAGGTGGCGAGCTGGAGGCTACAGTTTGAGTCGGAGAAGCGGAAGAACAACGATCTTGAGCGTCGTTACGGGAGGTTGCGTGAGAACCTTGATATCCACACGCAGCAGAGCGAGGCGTTCAGGACGCAGAATGAGAATCTGAGAGCGGAGAATGAGCAGCTTGCTCAGGTGCTTGAGTTGGAGCGGAGGTTGAGGGTTGCTCGCTTTTGAGGGTAAAGGTGGTAATCAAAGGGAGAGGTTTTGGAGTTGCTCGTCTGGAGCTATCATGGCTTCAGATACACCTTTCACTCACGAATTTCCTTACTTCACACTTTCATGAACTAACGGCGGATTGTACAATTATTTTTCAGGTTCACTTGCGGTTGGTTTACTTTCACGACAACGTTTACGACGACGATACCCTTTTCTTGTAATTGTCATTTGGTTTATCTTCTTCACTTTGGATTTGGTAGACAGCAGGGGAGGAACAATAGGGAGGATTGTTTGCAATAACCCACATTTCTCTATCTTGCACCATTACACACGATACAATAGACCACATAGACATCATTTACCTACACTAGTCTCTTCAACTTCTCTTCAACTTCCCAGGGTCAACTCCAGTTCACTACTTGCTCCTCACAACCCCGTGAGCTCAGCATCATGTATGTACATGTAAGCCATCGACGGCCATCGACTCGACCTAACTAAAAGCAATGAGCGATTGCAGAACGCAGAAAGTTGTGACTCCTACACGGATTACCCGATTTGGTATATCCTTCTCAAGCCATGCGTGACGATGCGTTGCCATGCGTCGCCGTGTCATGTTGTGCATCACCAAATCCGGATCCAGCCGTATCCCGGAAGGAGTACAATTGGGCTTACACACAAGAGGATCTTTTGAACATTAGTTGGACAATCGGGTTTGGTTGGGAGCACTTTTTTCTGCTTGCTATCTTGATCACATCGGGACCCTCGTTCGATCACAACAAACCTGATCTTCAATATACAAGTATAGAAAATGAGCACGAAGCGGGCATATATATACACTGCTCAGCTGTTCTCGTGGTTTTTAATTTAAAAAAAAAAAATTATTTTTTTTTTTTTTTTTTTTTTTTAAATTTATCATCCCATCCAAGCGTTCATCCGCGGGAAATGAATATTCCTTGGAAATCTCTTGCGCTTCAACTGAATATCTGGCTTGACGCAACGCAAGGCTTGAGAAAAAAAAAAATTAAAAAAAAAAAATTAAAAAAAAAAACCAAGAACACCTGTCGCAGAAGGGGAGCAAAGCGAACTGGACTCCAAAAAAGAACGGCCGATAGGTACCTTTAGAACATGAAAGTGTTGAGTACGACTATACTACAACGAGCAGAGGCGCTGTCTTGCCTCGAAAGGTTGGGAGTTTTCAGGCTACTCTCAAGCACTCAAAAAACGTCCATGCTGACAGTGATGAAAAATCCAAAGTCACCCTTTTGGCGCACGTAGGTGATTAGATCGGTCCGGCCAATCACATCCGTTCAATTTCTCAAGTTTAAAAAGTTTCACGGTTCAGGCTAGATGGGTTGAAAGCGAAGTGGAGGGAGCAATGGCCTGCGACTCTGGGAGGAGGTGACAAAAGGGTCGTTACTTACTGGTGATAAATAAGTAATGCGGGAGGCCCCGCCAGAACGGGAGGGGAGGGGCAATGGGACGAGGGGTTGGCGAGGCTGTTGCCTAGTACGTAGAGGTAGTAGTCATGCAGAAGTTGAGGTATCTGCGTGGATGTTTGAAGTGAAGATATGAAGGATGAAAAATGTGCCAAGGTGATCGATCATTAGGCATCCTTTGCACCTTGATCCCTTTGGGGCGTTTCGTCCTCTCTCCGCTACGTCTTTCCATGAACTTCTAGAGCCTCTGTCACTTTTGTTCTTCACACAAGTACGTACAATGGGAACAATGTACAATGTGCATTGCACAATTGGTAAAAGAGACGGATGCAACGGAGGCATACGCATGCGCATGCACATGCAATGTTGGATGGCAGAAACGCAGGAGAACAGCACAAAGCAAGCGACTTGTCGCTTTTCAGATGGAAGTGAGAGTTTGGTTGTCTGCAGGAGATGTGCAGAGGCGATGAAGATGTGGATGGTTGAGAAGGGATTGGATTGGATTGTGCTATTAGATGTGAAGATGTAGAGTGTACTTTTGTGCGGGGCACGAGGTGAGGAGGTGAGGAGGACGAGGAGGGAAAGTGAAAGTGAAGAAAGCCTTCCGAACCTCCGAAACTTTGATCATCACAAGAAGTTGACTTGCAGGTTCAATTTTTCACTTTTGTCTTTGCCTCATGCAAGAAACTCAGCTAGTGTAGTGTAGTTCGAGTGATGGAAGCAAATGAAACGACATACCATCGGTTGACGTTGACGATCCTCCACGTTCGCTTGTGGAGTATCGTCAACGCTTCTAGCCTGTAAGCCAGAACTGATCTTCAACCACCACACGCTAGTAATTCTGTAAGTAATCCCTGCATATTTCCTGCCTGGAAAGTGGCAACATAGTCTAGACCTATCCGAACGTGGGCATATGAATGAATGGCTTAGTTAGCCTTGCCTATGAATGGCTGTCCTGTGTATGGCTTGCGGAAAGCTTCCGCTGAAGCGATTTACCTAGGTGAGGGGAAGCACATCCCTAACAGCTTCATGCATTCTATATCACATATCCGATCCGAGGCTGCCTGTCACTCCTGTCTCATAGCTTTCTGCCTGCGATATAGTTCCAGAAGCGGATACTGACATAGTAGTTTGTTAGAAGTGGAACATGGAAGAAGCTCGGCATCTTAGGCAGACAATGGGCATTCTTTTAGCTCTGTTCAGTGAAACTGAGATCTCGCAGAGATATGCATCGCCGTTGAGGTAACAAGGAAGGGATTAAACGAAGCAAGAAGCCGAGAAGTTGATTAAGCGTATAGACGAGACAAGGCGAGGCTGTATTTCCCGTCGGCAATCTTCCAGGCTTCCTCACCTTTCTGCTTACAAAGTGACATGGCGGAGAGTAGAAGCGTTGCTTTCAAGGTGAGGGAGCCGCCAACAGAGTTATCAAGAACTCTTGTGATCACAACGAAGGGCGAAGGATCATTAAAGTTATCGTCGATTCTTGGAAGTGGTCGGAGACCCCCCTGTTGGCGCTAGGCAGAGATGGCTTGGCGAACTGCCGCCTTCTTCAACCCCATCCGATGGAGGGACTGTTCGAAGGGGATAATGCGCAAACATCTCTTGTTCTCAATCCGATGTTGTAGTTAAAGGACTACTTGCTTGTCTCGATGGAGATTTGCATGGGCAAATTTATCGGCCGCACACAGCGAGGTAAACATGTTGTACGCGAAAAAGGGGAAGGGGGCATGACAGAGAAGTGAAAGGCATCGTGATCGGAAGGTTGTCAGGGTAGTTGCTTGCTTTTTGCGTGTCGGATGGAATCTAAACGGCCGGCTGGCGGCGTGGTGTATCTCCGAGACCTGGTCGACATCGTGGCCGCCGACGGATGTGAACAGAAAACAGGCAGGTGATGAGAATAGGGAGTCGCACCTTTTGAACTGCGCATTCTTTGCGCAGGTATAAACTGAGTAAGGGAAAATTCGTTGGGGACGGTATGAAATCGCCGGCCCCAACAAAGCGGGAGAACTAATATGGTGACAACCTCCGGGTCTTTGGTGAGCCGATATTCCGTCTGATATCTTTCTTATCAACAGAGAGTGTCCGGATGAGCAATTCAGCCTGGATTTTCACGCAATTCTTCCACCTCCCCCTCTGATCTTGGCCTCCGGGAATGTCCATCACACCCACTTCAGCGAGGGTTGAAACTCGAGCGGGCCTATCAAATGGTCAACTTTGATCAAAAGTTGCCAAAAAGGGGGTGTGCGATGTCGGCCGTGGGAGACCCTCCCCTCCATCTTTGTCAGTCTTGCCACTTTTTTGAAAATGGCTGATCTGCTAAAGGTCATGTTCCTGTCATGTACCTCTACAGCCGGCAGTGTGTCCTCAGGCTGTGGTGTCCGGTCGAGATGGGGAGCCAGTCAGACGTCGGGAATTGCACACCTTTCCACATCGTCTTCATTTGTATGACCTGAAGAGATTTGGAAGGTGTGAACTCATAAAGACCACGAGGTGAGTTGGGGACCGCATATTGCAGGCTTGAAACAAGTAGATGGAAGCCAAGGACGCAAATGCGCGAGTGCATCAAATTAGATGGAATAATATGGAAGCCAGTGGCGGATAGACGGGAGTAGACCGAGAGACAGATGTTTGAGGGAACTGACAAACATGGAGCAGTACATACTTCATAGTTAGTCTATCTCTGGGTAGACTATAGATGGCGGCTGTTCCTCGGCACTCTCCCGGCGTTTTCCCTGGTCGCCTCGACACTTTCTTTGCACCCCCCGTCTACCAATATTGCGGTGCATCAAGTCGGTCTATCGGTCCCATGCTGACACCTGACACTGACGGTTCGTCTCGTTTCACCAGTAAAACCGGCCAAGCGACCGCGGTTTGGTGGTGATGATGAGTGAGTAGGCCGTGGTGTAGGTAGCATCCCACCCCCCGCTTTCAATGGTGCGGTCGACGGCGTCGATGAAAACCGGAGTGGAGGAATGACGATGGTGGACGATGGAACCCCCCGAGTGGACACTGTCGCCTGCGTGCTTGAGTCTTGTTCCCCGGGTGGAGCACGTCGCCGTCGATGGAGTCGCGGACTTGTGGTGGACTCGTTCTTGGCTCCCGTCCGCAACTCCACCAAACCATTCTCCATTCGTTTCTTCATAGGGCTGCGGGGAGAGCCGGGCACCCTCGACAACCCCAAGGCAGCTCGTAAAGGTTAGCCGGATGGAGACTGGTTGACTGGAGACCGAGAGGACGAACACGGGAGCTTATGACTTGCATCCCTCTCCCCAGATTGGTAGACTGTGGGAATGCATCGCATGGCAACCTTGAAGACGGGAGCAGCCATCGACTGCATCAAGTGAACCCCGTGACAGCGCTTTTCTTTTCTTTTGCAGTAGCAGCCGTGGCAGCTGGTCTTTGACGCGCGCCTTTCTGCCAATCTGATGGATCCAAGTAGCGACAGGTCGAATCCGGATGCCCTAGACTGACCCGCGCCAGATTAGCTGATACGACCTCACCTTTTGAGAAGTCAGTGACCGTCGCGACATTTGGAACCGCGTCGAAGAAAAACTGACGAGAACCAGCCGAGACTTGGGCGTGCCGGGCAAGCCACAATCAGAGGAAAGCATGCCACTTGCGTGTGTGTGACACGGGCCATGATGGATGATTTGTGTAAGCGAGAATGGGCTGAAAGGGGTCAGGTCGCGAGATTTGCAGTTGCACAAAGACACACGCGACGGCTTCATTTTTTTTTTCTCCTCTCCTTCCTGAAAGATTTCAAGGAAGGAAAAGGAAGGAGGGTGCAGTGGAGCTCCTGATCATCGCGGTTCACGGTGTGGATCCGCGGGGTCATTCGGAGTGGACTCAGCGGAGGAGGGGCACTTGGGGCCGGGGCAGCGGACGGAAGCTTCCACTGAGCAGAAAGGAGGAGGGGCGTCCACCAAAAAATCACCCATTTCTGCCCGTTTGTCACCCACACTTCGGGCACAACTGCCATCCAACATTTTTAGCGTCACACCCGAACTCTTCATTCCAGACTACTTTGGCACAAATCGCCAACAAAAAAGTCGAGCGACCAAAGTTGCCCATCAGCGGCGGATTGAAAGCCTCAACGACCGACCGTCAAACACCTCTTTGACAGAAACAGTAAACAAAGCAAAGCGTAACAGGAAGCCTCGGATCTCGCGATAAATCTCGTGCGACGCTTCGCAGACGAGACAAGGGACGACGGCAGTGACAACAGCAATGGCTCCAATGGGCGACGACGCATTTGAAATCTCATCAGGACACGTACAGTCAAACAATCAAAGAGACAAAAAGGTTTGATACCCTCCGTCCGAGACCTTCTCGCTTTGTGGGCAACGGGAAGGGGTCTTTTTGCACTCCCTCGACTCCTTTTGGTCCGGTCGCCCTGCTCGCCCTGCATCTCACATTGGACGCATCACTGCACGCATAATAAAGGTGCGCAATGCGTGAGTCACGGCGTATCCTACAGCCGCGCATCGTGGGCCAGAAATAGCCAGGAGACGTCTCACCAAAATCCCCCCTTTCCCCTGCTTTGTCCGCGCCCGTCAGACGTCTGTTTGCGCGACCGGACGAATAGCTTCAAATCCACAAAGCCGCGCTTCCCTTTGTCGCTCGCCTCATCATGCACTTCCTGACTGGTGCTTTCGGAATCGAGAGCGCAGCGAGAAGGCTGGATTGGGCAATGCACTCAATGGACTATCCCCAACAGAACCACAAGGGGCACATCGATGGCGACACAAACCATGGGCAAACGGACGGTCCCCCATCAGCTATCCATCCGCCGCCCATACAGATGGCATCCAGATACCACCCAGGCCCACTCTGTCCTGCCCGCTGCGTCCGCCGCCCGATGCTTCCTGGTGGCCAGTCCGCACTCAGCACACCTATACGCACCCCCTTCGCCAGTCTTCTGGTTCGCCAGATCACTGAAACGGCCAAACCAAGCCTCTGGAGCTAGGGAAATGGCTAAGCAAAATCCAGGACTCACGCAGGACACGCAAACCCACAAGATGAGCAAGCTCGCGAGAAAGCAACGAGCATTAAATTTCCGCAAATGCAGCCAGGCAAACGAAGAGCCCGATAGTCGCCAGCATGACATGCCCGACTCGACACTTGGTCGCTGTCGTCATGTTAGACCTGTCTTGGCCGTCACGTCTGTCATGGCAAACGACCAACCTGCTTCCAACTTTTGACCATTATCCCAAAAAGACGCCTTGGTGAAAGCCAGAAGCCGGACGTGTCAGGGAGTGTGGCTGTGCCGCTGTGGATTCTCTCACCTATATTACCTACCTACCCTGATCGCCGCTTTTGCTTCTCTAGTCTTGTCGGAGCCTTGCGGTGACCTTACGGCCCAGTTGCCCCTGGAGGTGAGCATGGTGAGCTGAGAATCGCCTCCTGTTTGATGCCCAGTGTTTCCTATACTCCTTTTGCTCATAGGGGCAATTGGATTGTATATTGACCTTCACATGCAGTGTTTGCTGTGTTTCCCGACCCTGCCTCGCCATGCTTGGGTTCTCTTCAAGGTCCGACATGGACCGCCGATCTATGGATCCCCATGAGATTACAGGGATGCAAGTAGCCAGTACCTACATGACCTTGTTTCCCTTTTCGTCACCAAGGTGAGCCTCGTGGTCGGTAGCCGGCGCGAGCTGCCTGGATTGTGACTCCACTGCTACAGCCCCGAGTTCTGGGTACAAGTTGATATACCTGGCCAGAGTCCTGGCTTCTGCCCAGTCCTGGACTCCGTATGGTTCCCCACTGTCACCACCCTTTCCCATCTCTTCCTTTTGCCATCTTCCTGCCCCGGCTTCCACCTTTTGTTATCCAAGGTGTGGCCGTAGTGCGAATTCGTACCCCCTTCCGTTGTGTTTTCTGACTATTGGGCTTGCTTGGTGGATTGCGCAGTGGAAAAGGCAGCAGTTGGCCCATGGCTTGCGTTTGCCTCGAGGCACCGCAGTCGAGAGAAAAACAAAATAAAAACGTTCTGGTCTCCCGGGTGACGACGGTGAGACACGCACATCTTTTTCCACCCATTCCACCAGGCATCTTTTCTCTCATTCCTGTCCCAGGACTTCATACCATCGGTGCTTTATACCCTCGGCTTCCAGCTCCGCTTATTCGCCCAATTCCGGGATTCGGACTGGCTTCTGGGTGCCATTGAGGCCCAACCCAACCAAACAGAACAGGGGCAGCATCAGCATTCCTAATCCTGCCGGTATAGCCTTGTCATCCGCCGTCCCGCCCCTGGACGTGACTGAGCAGAGGTACCCTCTTCTACGCGCAAAGTACCGAGTCTACTTGCATCTCTGTACCCCCTGCCACACAAGTCCTGGTCAGACTGGCCGCAGTCTGTCCTTGGCCCCTGGTCTTTTGCCCGTTACCCAATTTCGGCGCGGGCCTCCCATCCCCCCTGCCTCTTGTCTCTTTTTACCCGCAACCCTTTCCTCTCCCACTCTCTCTTTATAATATAACCAGTCGGGCACCTCTGCAGCACCGGCCCTCCTCGCGCCGTCAAATCAGCACAAAACACATTTTTGCACTCTGCTGCTTCTGGTCAAAACACCCTTCAGCCTTCCATCATCAACTTACCATTACATACGCTTCCGCCTACGGTTACAGCTAGCTACAGCTACAGCTACAGCTACCTACCCGCACTCAAGGCTACTACGACGCCCGCAGCAGCCATGTCCCACAAGAAGGTTGGATTCCGGGACGACTCCCCTTCGGGTGCGTCCCACTACTCCGATCACCAAAGGAGCGATTCAGGAGTCGGTTCTCTCAGTGGTAGCGACTGCGGTGTCCCCACCAGTGATCGCACCTACATACCCCGTGATTATGACGACCGTCGGGACGCTCGCGAGATCTTGCGCCTCAAGAACGAGTTGACGCAGGCGGACGACAAGATCAAAGAGCTCCAGGCCAAAATCCAACAACTTGAACGACTTCAAGCATCTCACATCCAGCTCAAGGTCGATCACAAGGAGGTCATTGTAAGTGAGGCGACACTGCAAGCACAACTGGACGCGAAGCAGAACGAGAACGAGGTCCTATCTGATCAACTCACCGAGTTGAAATCCAAGAACAGCGAGCTAGTGCAGAAGAACAAGGATCTTGGCAGCGAAAACACCAAGCTCAAGGAGGAAAACAAGAAGCTGCGGGAGCTCGAAGACGCCAAGAAGCTCAAGGACCCCAAAGAGTCGAGCGAATCCGTCGATTCCAAGGAGGTGAAGAGACCCCGGCGCAAGAGTATGTCTATGCCCCCTCCATCCGACTCATCGGATGACAGGAGACCTCGCCGAAGCTCGAGCCGACGCGCTCCACATAGAGAACATGAGAAGTTGGACATGGACAATGAGTGGGAGCGACAGCTAGAGAGGGAGCGACAACTGGCACTGGCACACGAACGACCGGTCATTGACGAGGAGAAGGAGCGTCTCCGCAGCCGCTTCCGCACCCGGGGTGACGACAGTGATGCCAAGAGCAGCAGCCAATCTCTCCCATCTCTCCCGCCGGCCACCATCAGAGGCCAGCCACGAAACAACCAGCGTGATAGCTACATTGAATCTTCTGGTCGCGGTGCACCCAGACCACAGGTTCCAGGCCCTCAGGTTGTCTCCGGGAGAGATGCTTACGATGGCTACTCCTATAATGCGCCCTCTTATCCGGCACCACAGTACGCGAGCATCCGCGAGCCAAGCTCTGCCGCTCCTCGGGCAGTGGCACATCATCCAGCGGTCTATGTTCMGGCGCCTGCTGGCTAYGTTGACARCCGGTATGCCRCCGATGATGACTACCGTTATCAGCAGGCGATCGCTAGCCAAAAGATGTCGCGGAGGCAATAGGTTTCTTGGATCAATCGCCACGGCCATCAACAAAAGCCAAGCTCATTGTAACAACACCCGTCTTTGGATACTTTTTTTCTGCCTCCTCTTTTTGGTTGCTTCGCTGCAGCTGAGACCCTTTTTCTGCGTTTTTACCATTGCATGCCAAACATTACATCACATCCTTTTGAATCCCCATCCCCGATTGGCAGTCTTCGGATCTGCATCTGCACCCGGCGACAGATTGGGCTGTCGTCTCCTGCAAGGCACCTCGTTTTCGTTGGACTTTCGAAATTGGCTGGTCAGCAAGGCTCGCGCGTGGGCAGCAAGCAAACAAGCGGACCTTCCAGGGGTCTGCTAGCACCGCTGCACCGCCCTCTCTCTGTGCCTGATTGACAGGACAGCAAGCAGGCAGTCTGCCGCGCGCCAGCGGTAGCACCCATTCAGGCACTGCCGCCATTCAGGCCCAGGCCTAACGGCATCCTCCCCTCCAAACAAAACACAACACGCTGGCCCCACGATCGCGCCCTGCACACCCCGGCAAGGGTTCTCTTCTCGTTCCTGGCGCTTCTCGTTCTCTTTTTGGACGGAAGCCAGAAACAGAAGAGAAAAATTCTGGTTTTCCCGAACCCCCTGTCAGCTGTCCAACCATCCAACCCCGCCATCCCCAATCGGTCGACTTGCGTCCTTGGTTCCCGTTCGGGAATCGAGGGGGGCAGACCATTCGGCCTAGCCAAGGGGTAAGGTGGAAAATCGGTCCATCGGGTTCGGGTGGGCTAGGGAAGAAGGAACACAAGCTCGGGGAAGGAAAGAAGGAAGGAAGGAACGTCAGGTTCCGACCCGGACCGAGGCCAAGCGAGGCCAAGGCCAAGACGGGAACTCGAAACGACTTTCTTTTCTCCTTCTTTTTCCTTTCTCTTTCCCCTTGCCAAGCCCTTCACACGTGAGAAGTGGACGCCAACCACGTTCTTCAGTCTCCAGCACCACTGTCACCACACCGAGCCACCGACACACACTGACACACACAAGCCTCATCACACCATGTGTCAAAGCCATAATGGTCACTGTGTGTCAGTCTCATCCGCTCATCGCACCTTACCACGGTGACCATGGTGATGGAGGACAATCCCGGTGCCTGACCGACCGGCCGGTGACTCCACCTCGGGATCCCCACTGTCGGGATCCCCACTTCGTTCCGCATCGGCATCGGCATCGGCATCGGCGCCGGGTCCGGGTCGGGTTGCAACTCCAACTCCATGATCTCACCCCATACCTCGTCGGCTCGCGCTTTTGAGGTTTCTCTTTTGTTTCTTTTGTTCACTTCTTCACACTTGCCTTTTCATCTTCGCTTGCTCCTGGATAAAAGCACATTATACCCCTGCGCCCCTAAAAATCATGTAGAACATTGCTTTCAATACCCATACCCCCGTTTTGTTTCCTCACTTGTTCTCTTTTGTCATGATGGAACGGATTGATTGGACGAGTAGGACACGTGTAATGGATGCTTGCTGTCTATGTACCTGGTACGGATTGAGCGGATGTTATGTTATGTACTTTGGGCCGGATGTTATGTACTTTGATGAACGTGGGATGGCGGGATGGTAAAAAATGCGTCATGTTTTTGCAACGAATGGGTTATATAGATAGGTAGGTAGTCTAGAAAAGGTTTTGGTTCGGCGAGCGGGCGGTATGGAGTCAATTTTTAAGGTTTTCAAGGTTTTGTTGCGCACACACTTGTTTGATTTTCCACTCAAATTTGCGGCGCCCGTGATGCTTGCTTGTTAGGGATGCTTATTTGTTTCCATGTCTTGGTTACGGTCCGTACCGTACCGCAGTTTCCGTGTCGTATCGCGCATTCATATGGTTAAGCTTGTTTCTTGGGTCATGCTTGGTTTCCATTGTCTTCGCCACGGTCCGTATCGTACCTTATCGCTCGTTTCTTCCGGTTCAAGCTTTTAGTGATTGATGCTTTAAGGTTTTGGTGCGAGCTTTGTTCGTGAAGCTTGTTTGGTATATCGTTTCTTTGTTCCCGATGAAAGCTTCTTAGCGAAGCTTGTTTCGTGAAGCTTGTTGCACGCACATTCTTCTTTGCGGTCGCTAATTCTTGTTGGCGGTGTTTTGTTGGTGAAGCTTGTTGGATGTTCTTGAAGCTTGTTGGTTCATGCTTCTTTGTCCTCGGTGATGCTTGTTGCGAAGCTTGTTGGTGAGGCTTCTTGGCGGTCGTCGATACTTGTTGGTTCTTCCTTCTTTTGTCTTCGGTGATGTTTGTTGGCGAACCTTGTTGGCGAACCTTGTTGGCGAACCTTGTTGGTGAAGCTTGTTAGATCCTTCTTTGTTCGTCTTTGTCACAGTCCGTACTGGACTTTCCGTGCCGCCCCTTCTTTCATCACTTCCGCGGACAAAGGGACGGAACGGGCAGGACGACATTGTTGGGCCGGTTGTGATGTTTGTTGGATGGAAGCTGGGTGTATGCTTAAATGGACATGAGATGGTTGGGGCTCAATTGGACATCAGATGGCTGAACCTTAAATGGACATCAGATGGATGAAGGTTAATTGCACGTCATGACTTCATGGTCATCTTTCTTCATGAACATTTCCACACAAACTCACCTCACCTCCCCCTGGGCTCCCTACATTCGTCGAGACAATCATCTTCCTCATTCCCAGAACATCCAACTCAACCACATTTGCGGCAGTAGCCAGCTCGGCCCTCTCCTGCCAAATTCCTTTCTCGGATAGGCTCTACTTTCTGTTCTGGTTGCTCTAGCTCCACGACCTTGGGGTCTGGTTGTTCTAATTCTGAGACGTTGATGGTATTGCTTGCGTCTGTGGATTGGGATGGCTGCTCTTCCTTTTCCCTCTTTCTCTTCTTTCTTCGTCGGAGAAGCCAGACGATCAAGACGATAACAAGGAGGAGGGTTGCTGAGCCCACGGTGGCTCCTATGATGGTTTGTTTGGAAAGTGTGTTAAGACCTGGTTTTGGTTGGTCTTTGGGTTGAGGAATGGCCGGAGACGAGGATATGGAGGACTGGGTTGGGTGTTGAGGATGGTTGCATTGTACTGCTTGTGATAAAATGTGGTACGGATGTTCTGATTGAAGACAACTTTTAGTTACAGGTTGACTGGGCGTTCACCTGACTCCAAAGGTAGTGCATACTACCGCAAGAACCTCTGTTGAGCCTGAGGGATCGAGACTAGACGAAAAGACTTACGGTTTCTAATGTACCCCTTTGAGCCATCCGCTCTTTGTCATCGTTGTTCACTAAGTTCTGCTCTGTGATATAAGGCACAATGGGAATTTCTGAGTATCCCACCATAGACTTACCTACCACGTTCCCATCCTCGTCAACTTCCTTGTCCTCCCACCTAAATCCAAAGCGGTAATTGCCCGAAACATAACCTTTGAAATCTTCCAGCCGAAAGCCACGTCCCAATGCTAGCTCAGTAGCCAAAACCGCACAGAACATCAAATTGGACGATGGAACCGAGCTATTGGCTACGTTGGAATCACAAGGATAGCCGTTTACTAAGGTGAACCACTTGTGTTCCAGAAAAACATTTACTCGCCTTGGACGTGTCAGTTCCAAGGTGTTGTTGAGGTACGTCAGTGACCATTCCACATCGATGACGAAATGTCTCTCCTCATAAACGCTCCAAATCGATTTCTCGGCCAGCACAAAGATTTTCGCTGCTGCACCTATTAAGTACACCGTCAACGCAAACAGCGGGAGATATACCGCTACCGGACGTGTGGGCAGTATCCACGCCCTCCAAGTCATTGTCGGTCCCGCAGAGCGTCGTTTAGAGCGTCGTTTCCGTCTTTCTTTCCGGGCGTGGTTTGTTCAAGTTGTGAGCAGAGCAGATCGAACATGGGCTCTTGTCGGTTCTTCAGGGGCTTCCGCCATCCGATTGCCTCGTGGGGTGGAGCGTTTTCTCACCAGTCTTCACCCACTCCAGTGGTGAAATTGTCGACATCAGCCTATAAAGGTTTTCTTCCCAAGGAAAGTTATCAGCATAAATTCTGACTCCTTCTTCCCCGCCTGGAGCCATAGGTTTAATATAGTAACTCGGAGGGCTGACATATTTGAGGTGCATTCTTCCCCAACCCCTACAAATATCCGTGAACTAGGAAAGGGGAAAGTACTAGCGTTGCATCGACTGTCAGCTTTAAGAAAGGACAATCATTCTTTGCTCTGCTGACAAGAAGACAAGTCTGACTAACACAATTCCCTAGGAGCTACCGGCTACTACAATCCTTGCTGCAATCTCCGAAGGCCTGAAACACCATGCCGCCTGAGGGTGCGAATCTTCTCGGACTGTGAGCAAGTCCTCACGGACCTGAAGGGAAACACAACAGCTCCTGGCGCCACTGGGTCAGTTGCTTGGAACATCGTCAAGAGGTCACAGGAGCTACTCCAACGCTTCGGAGGCGAGCACTCGCGACTGCCCGTGGAAGTCCACCTTCATTGGATTCCCGGTCAAGAGGATGAACTCTCCATCCACCGATATGGCGGATAACATGACTTGGCGGGTGCCGCTAGGACTCTCGATCCATCGTTGCTGTGGGTGCTGCACGTCGGAGGCCCTTATTCCTCTAACTTTACAAATCGGAAACAAAAACAGCGGCATCAAGAAATCCGTCTCCTCCACCTCTTCCTTCCCCTAGGTAGTCTTCCTCAGGACCCCCTCGCCTCCTCGCCACATCCCTTCCGCTCCTCCCCGAGGCCCTTCACCTTAGAGAAATTCGCGAGTGGCACACCGAACGCCGTCAAAAGGAAGTCGACGACGTCGGACGGCATCGATTGTCAACTTTTACGATGCGCTCTGTCACGATCTCGCCCAAATTTCAAACCTTTGCGTCGACATTCGGTACCCACAACTCTTCCGTCGAACGTTCCCCTCGGCCCATCCTGCTCTACCGGGTTGTCCATCTCAAGCATCCTCTCGTGGGCCCTTGATGGTGCTGAGTGCAGAAACTATGCGAGTGACCGACCTCTTCCCAGACAATATGTTTGAGGCGTTGCGAATGGGGGGGCGTTGCTGCTGAATGCGGATGGTGGGTGGTGGTTGGTTGAAAGAAGATAAAGCCCATCGCCGGCGCAAGACCGTGCGATTCGAGAAGTTATCATGAATCTCACATCTCACCAGGTGGAAGTGGTTAATGAGCCTGAAGAAGTTAAAGACGCTGGAAGTTGTGTTCGAAAGAGCAGGAAATGGAAAAACTTGCATCAAGTGGATACTGTAGATGGCTGCCCCCTCCTTGATACGGGGTAGTATCTAAAAAAAAGAGCATCGTCCGGGCCTCGTAATTCGTACAGGAGGTTTTGGGGAGTGGTTGGGTACGGGAGCGAGCTTGTTTGTCGTTTGGCAAAGTGGCCGAGCATCGTCCGGTATCTGTCGTACCTGTGGGTAAGGTTGTACATTCGGAGGAGCTCAGACGGTTTGAAACACCGAACGCAAGGCATCATGCTTTTTCCTGTCGCCAAGTTACCACCATATGGTTTCATGCCGAATTCAGAACGCCTTCAGAAGGAAGCCGAAAGACGGCAAAAAGAAGCAGAACGGAAAACCCTCGCCGAGGAAGAAGTCGATACCTATCACGACAAGTTGGCAACTATCGTGACGGTTCTTGTTAGCCGCCCTGAATCCAATATTCCACGTCTTCAACTTCGCCTCATCTCTCGAGATTCTCCGCCCCTCCAATCCTCGACGAGCACCAGACGGGTGTGATTTATTCACAGCTTACCTACAGCATACTACATACCTGATGCCGCGAAGTCCATCGGAGGTCTGATGATAGGTAGCTCTTGGCCCAAGTTCCTATTTGCCATCTCTATATTTTGCCGCCAGGCCCCCATTTTTCTTCACCGGACTCATCGGCATTTTTGGCTTTCCCCAAGATGTCTTCTGTCTGATTCCTTACCTAGCCTAGCGTAAGCCATCGGAGGATCTATGTTGGACTGTGAGCTTCAGAACAAAGGCCGTGAGGAAGGTCGGAAACAGTGGAGGTAGGTAGGAATCCAAAAACTTTGAATGGTTGGGCGAGATTTTGGAGGGGCTGAGAGATGAATGCGATGGTTATAACGTATGATGGTCGGAAATGTATGGGAATATTAATGGACGCAGTTGAAAGGAACGGCGGGTGTGGAGATATATGGATGGTTGATGTACTGACTGATGATCGATTTATGGGGGGATAGTACGGACTGAATGGATGAACACATAGCGAGGGAAATTCCATCCTCTCTGTTTCCCTGCTTGGGACGGGACTTGGTACAGCACAGAATGGCATGAACCTAGCTTTGTTCCGGACGGGGCACGGAGATTTATGATTCAGTGGAATTGAACGTGCATTAACCTGTAGTTATGGATGGGTGTAGCTACCGATATGTTGAAGATGACGTACTCGTCAGGACTCGAATCGCCGGTCTTCCCCTTGGCGCAACCAAGAAAAGGGATTAGTAGCTCTATCAAGCTCTATCAAGATAGTTTCTGAGAAGTCCACTCACTTACAGCCTACGTGGCAGAGCTGTACTAAATGGATGGAAGGCCAGCCAACAGCTTCTGTTCCCCATAATCCACCCCTATTTTGATGCCTGAGAGTCAACGCCAAACCACCTTCCATGCTCAGTCACAATTAATCCCCAGAAACTTTCAGCAAAGCGAGGACAACCAATCAGGCACCTTAGAACGTCGATCAATCGCTGTCATTCATTAAAGTTCGCTCGCCTCTCGACTAGAGATCGCCATATCCTTTTTTCGTCATCATTTTCCCTTCAAGATCGTGCTCCTCAACGTCTTCCGCGTTCGTAAGCTCACGAAGCCGGAGCCGCCTGACCGGAACCACAACCACCACCCTCAGCCTTCTTCTCACTCCTGCCGCCGCCGCCATCTTTATCCTTCTCCTTATCCTTATCGCCGCCACCGCCCCGTCCTCTGCCGCCGCGTCTCCTGCCACGGCGATTCTCACCCTTCTTATCGCCTTCGCCCTTCTCACCCTTTTCGTTCTCTTTGTCTTTCTCGCCCTTGTCCTGGGCTGAGGTCGGTCGAGCAGAAGCAGAGCCAGCATTGCCTCTCTCGGCTTTGGGTGCGCTAACAGGGCGATCGGAACCACTTCCCCCTTGAGGAGCGGTTTCCTTTGCACTTGCGCGTCCCCTCGAGTCACCCTTCTCGCCCTTATCCTTATCCTTATCCTTATCCTTGTCTTTATCACCGCCGCCATCGCGTCCTCTACCTCTTCCTCTTCCCCTTCTTCTTTCATCATCGCGCTTTTCCCTCTCCTTCTCCTTCTCCTTCTCCTTCTCCTTTTCCTTCTCTGGCGCTGCCTTCTCCTTCTCCACTGGTGCACTCGCCACCGCAGTTTCCTGAGCAGCAGTCTCATTGTCCTTGTCCTTACCGCCACCTTCTTTCTTATCGGTATCCGATTTCCTCTCCAGAATCGTGACACTCGCCCGCGCAATCGTGACAGGACTTGCGGCTATGGCCTTCTTCAGCGCCTCGGGGTCCGCAAAGTCGACGTAGGCCAAACCCTTCTTCCGCATATCGATCGAGTTGATGGCGCCGAAGGCTTGCAGGGCCTCGCGGAGTGCTGACTCGGTGACTCCCTGTGCTTGGTGAGCGTGCTTGATGAAGGCTTGGGTGGGGCCTGTAGGGGCGGGAGTAGATGGGGTGTTGACAGCGTTGCTGCTGGGTTGAGTATTCTCTTTGGATTCGCCTCCGCGGCCACCACCCCTTTGCCYKCCGCCGGCGGAGGGCTGCTTGGGCGTAGTGGGCTTTTGCGAGGCTGATGAGGCCGGTGGTTGGGCGACTACAGGCGTCGAAGGTGCTGAGGGTGCGGATGGCGGAGCCGCCTGTGTGGAGTCCCTCTTCTYGAGGATCATTGTTGGCTTCACCGGTGGTTGTGGTGCCGCGACTTCGACAAGTTTGGTCTCCTTGCCGCCATCCGTTCCCTTCGACTTTGATCCCTCCTCCGTTGTTCCACCTCGTCCTCTCCTGCCGCGCGTTCTTCCGGAGGCTGACTCTCGTCCTCTAGCAGACGTCGAAGGCGATGCAGCAGCCGAAGAATCGGCAGCATTGGCTGGCGTCGATGAACGCTCAGCGCTGGACGGCGCAGGAGCTGCCTCCTTCTCCTTCTTCTCCCTGGATGCGATTTCTTTGGCAGCAGTGGCATTGGCACTAGCACTAGCAGCAGCGCTGGCCTTTGCATCAGCCTCAGCCTTTGCTGCCTCCTGACGTGCCTTTCTGTGAGCGTTGCCTGGGCTGAGGCCCAGGTCACGTTGTAAGATGCGTGCTGCTGCGGCAATGCCTGCTCGTCGGCTCTTGGGAAGCTCTGATGTTGCATCGCCTGAAGGAGTCGACTGAGTGGTGGACTGTGACGAACTCTGGGCGACCTTGGTCTGGGTGTCAGCCTTGGAGCTGGACCGGGCGTTGTCCTGGATCTGGCTGGCAACCGTATGGGCAGCCTTGGCGGCTTCCGCTGCAGCACTTGATGCGCCCCTTTTCGTCAAAATCTTGACATTGTCCCTTGGTTTCTCGGAGATCTTCTCCGTCTTCTCGCCCTTGGCTTCTCTAGCCCGCTTCTTCAGCTCTTCAAGAGTAATGGTTGCGGTGGCGGTCTTCATCTTTCCTCCTTGCGACTCCTGTCGGGCATGTTGCTTGGCGCTCCTGGCCAGTGCAGCCTCCTTGGCTCTCTGTGCTTTCTTCTCCTTGAGATATTCGACAAGTGGTGTGGTGGTGATCTTTTCCGGCTTGGTTGTTGTTTCGTCGGCATTCGGTTCACCAGCAGAATCTGTGTTCTTGTGGGCATCGGGATTGGCGAGGCTCTCCAGGAAGGCCATGAATTCAGGCTCATGATCGATGGTGCCTTGGCGGTTATCCAACCGTTTCTTGTCGCTCGGAATCTTCTTGTGAATCGACAGCTCGACCGTAGGAGGCAGGATCAAGACCGGGTCGTTATATGATTCCTTCGCGTCTTCCCACATGCCATTCTGAACGGCTTGTGAGAGCACCAAGAGGTCATCTTTCTTGATAACGTGAAGGTAGGCGCGGGAGGGTCGAGATGGCCTTGAAGGACTATCATTCACCATTGATAAGCATTGGAAGTTGTTTGGTTAGAAATGATGATGTACTTACTGCTGGGAGCTCTTGCCAGGCCAGTATGAAAACCAGTCGACCTTTCCATGGCCCATCTTCCATTCGTCGCCGAGGATTTTGAAGAACTCTTCTTCGGTTAGCAGGGGAGGAAGTCTGCGGACAACGACCTTTTCACTCTCGGGCTGAGGCTTGGTCTTGGGTGCGTTCTGGGCGTCATTGGTGGTCTGGCCGGCAGTGGTGCCATTAGGCTTGCGCAGAAGCAGCTGGGGCGCCGCCATCATGGTTGAATTTGAAGCCTTGGTGGCTTGGAACAGTCGAGGTAGATGTAGTTGCTGGGTAGACTTTCGATCTAGGAAATCACAGCCTCATGCTCCGGTCACGATGTTGGCGGAATGATGGTTCGTGTATCGATGGCTGATACAAGGTGTCGGTCGGCGGGAATAGGTCTCGCGCACGCGTAGCTCGTGTCGAGATGGAAGATTATGGGAGAGACAGGACACGAGCTGTCGGGTTGATGTTGGTGAGAGGGCGCGGCTGGTGTTGGCGGTGTTGGACGGTTCTGGTAACAAAGAGGAATGATGCGATTGCCGCGAGTTGAAGTGGAAGAGTGGAGCTTGGTCTTTAAGGTTAGTGGAAGGTACCGCTCAGCCTTATCGGATTGATAAGAAATCCCACATTCCAGCTGCCCCGCAATTCCGGGGTTCCAGACTCGAGCCAGACTTTAAGGGAGAAGCACAGACCCACAGCGACCGAGGGGGCAGCTCTCGGCGCCAATGTGCGCGCGTAATTTGACCTGCAGCGCAATCCAGGGCATTCCGGGCACTCGCCCACTGTCCGCGAACCGCCCAGGTCCCGGTTTCCACGGTCACGGTTCGAGGTCGAGGTCGATTTCAGCCCCATCAACGTCAACCATCCAGATCCCGCGCTCGGCATCATCGTCATCCTCAAAAAGACTTTCATCCCAACAACCAACACCAACCCAACCTCTCCAACATACCCCGACCAGCCCTGGCTCTTGCATTTGACCGCAGACCCCCTCGACTACGACACCTTGCGAACCGCGGTTCATCTTGCGACCTCGACGATTGCGCACACGTTCCATCGCAGCCTTAAACAAGCATCCCTTCGATTGATGCTTGCCCGCTGCCCGCTGCCCGCCAACCCTCCGCATTTGAGGCCCGTGTACCAGAAAGCTCGAGTCCGATTAGAAACCAACATTCACCATGTCTACCATTCCAAAGCCCGGTCCGGCTAACCTTCGTCCCGGAGCTGGTCTAGATGAGTGGTTGGAGGAGGCGAAACAATGTCATTACCTTCCTGAGCCTGTCATGAAGCAGCTCTGCGAGATTGTCAAGGAAGTTCTTATGGAAGGTACTTGAGCACCAAATACTAGTCAGGAACACGCGCGCGCATACATCCCGTGTTCCAGGGCGCGCACGACAAGGGAACTTGTCCAGCTGACTTGTGTCCCCACGTCATCAGAATCGAACATCCAGCCTGTTGTTACGCCAGTTACCATCTGCGGTGATATTCACGGCCAGTTCTACGATCTCCTCGAACTCTTCCGCGTTGCTGGTGGCATGCCTGGCGAGACGAACGTCCAGGCACCCAAGACAGCAACAACCGTCATCACATCCGACGACATCGAGCCCCCGACAGAAATCACAGATCCAAACCTCAAGAAGAAGATAAAGAGCAGTACAGACAGCGAGGGTGGGGCTGGGAGCGATAAGGAATCTGCCAGTGAAGACACCCCCCAATCCAGTGCCAACACGGCCTCTCAATCGGCCGACACTCGCTTCGTCTTCCTCGGAGACTTTGTGGATAGAGGGTACTTCAGTTTAGAGACATTCACCCTACTCATGTGTCTAAAGGCAAAGTACGAAGCCCCCTAATCCTTGTTCTGGCTCGATTCACGCTGCTAACGCTTTCGCCGCAACAGATACCCAGATCGCATTGTTTTAGTGCGCGGCAACCACGAGTCCCGACAAATTACCCAGGTCTACGGTTTCTACGAGGAGTGCCAGCAAAAGTACGGCAACGCCTCTGTCTGGAAGGCTTGCTGTCAAGTGTTCGACTTCCTTGTTCTCGCCGCTATTGTCGATGGTACCGTACTTTGCGTCCACGGCGGTCTCAGTCCCGAGATCCGCACGATTGACCAGATCCGCGTCGTTGCCCGTGCCCAGGAGATCCCGCACGAGGGTGCTTTCTGCGATCTTGTGTGGAGTGACCCGGAAGACGTCGATACATGGGCTGTCAGTCCACGTGGTGCTGGTTGGCTGTTCGGAGATAAGGTCGCGACAGAGTTCAACCACGTCAACGGTCTGACGACGATTGCAAGAGCGCATCAGCTGGTGAATGAGGGTTACAAGGTTTGTGATTTTTTTGTTGCTTGCCATTTACGAGGAGAATTTCCAGCTAACCTGGGTTTGTCTTATAGTTCCACTTCGCCGAAAAGTCCGTCGTAACAGTATGGTCGGCACCCAACTACTGTTACCGTTGCGGTAACGTAGCCTCCATCATGACGGTGGACCGCGACCAAAACACAAAGTTCAGCATCTTCTCGGCCGTGCCAGACGATCAACGGCATATTCCCGCAGGCCGTAGGGGGCTGGGCGATTACTTCCTGTGAAAGTGCGTTGAAGGCCCGCGAGGTCTGAAGAGGACGGTGTTATGAGTGTCTTGTCAAGAAAGCATGTTGTCGCGTTACGGGCGGGTCACGTTGGTTAGGGATCGGTGGCAACAACTCCAAGGATCCTAATTTATGTATGACATTCTGCCTGGGATATACTTGGCGTTTACGAGGCGTTTTACTACCCAGTTTTGTGTTTTAAGTGCCAGAATCAGGCTATGAAAGTGTCAGCAACTATCCCGTTGTTAATTGACCCATGAGCGTTGTTGTTCAATCATCCGGGTGAAGATTTTGGAGCAAACACCAAAGCGAAGTGGCGGACTTGATAGCAATGAGGGAGAATCACAGGGAGGATAATTTTAGATAAACACAAATAATAGGGGCAACTGGAGACATTCAAACTAACAACGAAAACAAGGTCGTGGTCTGTGCGTGATTGCTTCATCTCTAGCTCTTCCTGAACACAGGTCTTCCTCCCAGCAACAGGACTCTCCTGTCACCAACATCAAACAGTCGAGCGATGCGGCTGGACACTGTGACGGCAGCAGTGAAACAGCATTGAGGCTCGAGCGGAGAACTTTATTCAGACTACAGATGGTAGAGCTCAAACGATGAATTTGAGAAACACTCTTGAATGATTTTGGCCTCCAATCCGTGATCCCACCGAAAATAACCAAACAGTGCGAGAGCTGACGAGGTCGTGGATGAACATAATGTGAAGCAAGAGATAAAAAAAGGAAAAAGGAAATCAGGTGCAGTCAAAATAAAAGAGTAGCACCCGAAAAAAAACATACAACACCAGGGATTCGCTGGTCGTCACCGACCCAACTACTAGTCTGGCCCTCACTAAGCTTGTGTATGGGAGTGAGAAGGATATCAATCGGGTCTTTTAATCACGTGGTAGGGTCAAAAAACTGAACAATCACCTCCCGTATCCAATCGTTCGTTACGGAGGCATTACGGTGAGTGTGGAGGCGGCGCTAAAGAGATTAATACAATTGGGCAGATGACGAGGAAAACGCCTACATCTTGGCGGCGTTCGACGTGCCAACTGTGACGATTGGGATTATTAGATTAGATAAGGAAGGCGGTAGAGGCTGGCAGAATCTGGGTGCATCCTGTAAGRATGCACTCCAGAGCCCAGCTCTCAGTCTCTCCCTCTTTTCTTCTTTAACTYTAGTTATTTATTCATTTGTACCCAACTACGCGATACGGAACTACGTGAGCTGGTGCATCGTAACACTTAACTAAAGTTCATCCACATCCGTCTGGGAAGGCATTACAATATCCCAACTTGAACCAGGAACCTGACAAGTCGCCTCGTCGACTTCTGAACCCCGAACTTTGTCGCCTCGCCGACATCGCGAACTTGAACCCGATTACCCTACCGATCACGACGAGAGCCAACTATTATGGCTGATCCCGACCAGGGCGCGCCTCTGGGTCGTCCTCTCGTCCCCGACAACAACCAACAACACAACCCCGAACACCCCCATACCGCTGATCACGATGATCATGATCACAACAACACCGATACCTCCTTTGAGCAACAAGATGACATTGAAGGAGATCCCAACTGGGAAGACGAGGACGATGACGCCTCTTTCCGCACTGGAGCCGACGACGAGTCGTTTGAGGAGTCGGTTGTAGACACGTCCCACCCCTCCAAGAAGCGCCATACCCTCAACAGACAACCTCCTCAGGGAGAGTCACTCATCTTCGACGCGTCAAAGGAGACCCCTTCAGAGTTCGCCAAACGTCTCAAGCGCAGCATGAAGTGTACCCCCGAGATCAGCTCGCCCTTGAACCCCAGCGTGAGCAACCCTGCCGACCCTAATCCCAACACGGTCCGCAGATACGTGCCCCCTCATAAGTGGCATACCAACAACGAGGTCGCTCATCGCCGCATTCGTCTGAGCCATGGCGGTCTCGATCGTATCTCTGATACTCGCCGCGACAGCATCACCACTCAGAACTCCCAGGTGCGCCGCATCTCTATCAGCGCCTGGGAGCTGAACGACAAGATAGTTGATCTGGCAGCCAAGTCCCCATCCCCCTCAGTTGCCCACCTGATGGGTGACAACCAGCAACCCCGACAGAGCTTGGCTGGCAACCTTGCCCTTTACATGGACAACCTTCACCCGTTGGTGGAGGTGCGCCACTACGCGTTGAAGGCAAACGAGATCATTGCGGACGGCACCAACCGCGCCGACCTTATCAGCGATGACAACAAAGATAACAAAGGCAACCGCATTATCAACTTTCACCCCATCACCCAGCAGGGTCAGTCGTCATTGGCTATCAAAGACTGGAATAGTCCCCTAACCTTCTAGGAGTTTCTGACCTTGTTGAACCAAGACCCCGATGCCATGTGGGGAGAGATCAGCACCAGAACCTACGCGTTGGAAGCCTTTGTCGGTATCGTCAAAGATGTGGCGCGCGCGCTTCGCCATACCCACGAGACTATGGTCAAAATGGACAAGTGGGTTATGTATTTCGCCCAGAAGGCCAAAGAGTACCAGGCCAACGTGGACAATCGCTCGGGTGCTGGTGACAACGAGTTGGAACTGACCAACCAACTGATCGATCTGGAACAAAAGTTGGCGACAGCCGACGTGGACAGAGACGATCTGAGCAAGAAGGTGCAAGATCTTCAAGCCAAAAACAACGACTACCGCCGCGAATACACCAAGCAAAGCCAGAAGGCCGACAAAGCCATCGACATGATCACCAAGGCAACTGAGACAGCAATGTTGGCTGTGGAAGCTCGTGCCCGCAACCAGATAGAGGGTATCAAGAAGGACTATGTCGAGGACCTTGAGGTTATTCAGGAACAATACGTTCTCAAGGTCTCCCATTTGCAGGCCCAGATTGAAAGCCTTAGACGCCTGTTAGATGTCGCCAATATGGGAGAAAAGGAGCTGGATACTACTGAGCCCACTAAGCATTCCAAAACCGCTAAGTCCAAGCAGAAGGAGAAAGTCACGTTTCACGAGTCTATCGAACGCTCCCCTAGCATCATCCCTTTGACTAACGTTACTCACCGCAAGAACGGCAAGACTCCCGACCGCCGCTCGTCAAATACTCCTGGTGAGGACCATCGCTGACCCCCGTCGAAGCCTGCCTCTTATTACTTCGGTGCTGGTGGTGGCGACCCGGATGACGATGATGACGAAGACCCAACCGATGATGACGACGACCGCGACCCCCCTCGTGACCCGCGTCGCATTCCTCGTGATAACGATCGTAGCCGTCGTGACAAGAGCAGCACCCCCTTCAGCGCTATCTCTTTCGAAGACGGTCGCCGTCGCGGCAAGACAGCTAAGGTGGATGTCCCTACTTTCTCTAGCAGCGATAATGACAAGCTCGAATTCGATATGTGGTACTTTCAGATGACCAACCGTCTCCATACAAATGCCGATCACTTCGCTAATGACGAAGCTGCCTTGGGAGAAGTTGTCTCCAGGCTCTCTGGACAAGCGTCAAGAAATCTCTACCCCTTCATTTGCTTTGATGCCGGCAAGTCACGCATTGACACTGTCGAGGATCTCATGAACCATCTGTGGCTGAGTTACCACAACTTCAACGCTGACGAAAAGGCCCGCGAAGAGTACGAGAACTTAGTGATGCGTCACTCTGATTGCTTCCGCGACTTCAAGGTGGCCTTCACTCGTTTGGCTGGTCATTATGGTATCCCTGACTCCCAGTGGAAGTCTGAACTCCGCCGCAAAATCACTACCCGGCTCCGCAACTGCGCTGAAGCCAGCTACCGCACCAACTGCACTTATGACGCCTATGTCGAACTTCTTCAAGGCCTTGATGAAAGCTTTCATATGGGTCAACCTGATGACAAGGACAAGAAGGCATCCACTGGCAAGACCCTCGGTAGTTTCAAGAAACCATCCAAGGACGCCGCTTTTGGTCCCCCTCGTAACCGCTTGCCAGGATCCTCGTTTCTTTACAAGAAACCCTCTGAGGAGGAGACCCGCAAGCTACAACAGGAGAGAAAGTGCTTCATTTGCCGCGAACTTGGTCACATGGCCCCTGCCTGTCCTCGCCGCGAGAAACTCTTCAAAGCGCACGATGCCAAGATCCATGCCATGCGCGCCGAGCTCCCTAATGAGGAGATAGAGCTTAGCGACGACGACGACGGCGGCCACGAGACCGAGACTGTCGTTAAGAAAGATATAGATTCGGAAAACTAAAACGCCCAGAGAAACTAATCTCCCGTCTGGGCGAGGTGTCGATATGTATGTTGACAGGAAAAAAGGATGATACAGACAAGTTTGATCTTCGAGACTATTTGTGAAAGGGCCCTACCTTTACCGTTAAATGTAGCGTAGCTCACAATGGATTGTCTATCACCACCTTCGACGCACTTATCGACACGGGAGCAGATGCTTACATTCTCATAAATCAGAAATTCGCTGACAAGCTGACTAAGCACTTAAAACTTGATAGTAAGACCGACTTTCTGCCATGATACGTGCGACCTTACAAAAATATTGAGCCCGACATTATTTCCTAGGCTATGATGGCTGCCCTTCAGGTACAAGGCTACAAGTTCCTCGATCAATGGATGGTAGTTCTACCGACAATGACAAAAGACATGATCTTGGGAAAGATGTGGCTGGGAGAGAACAAGGTCTTACCCAACTGTAGCAACAACTAGCTGATCTTTCCAGAGGGTCTGTTGAAAGCACCACTAGACAAGGACATCGAGGTCAGTAAACGACCCAAACTACTTCAAGACCCCTCTTTCCAGGAAGATGTAAGGCGCAGGGAGCGTCTTATGGCTATGGAAGACAAAAGACGGGCGGACGGCGCCTTGTCCCAGGTCCGTACCCCCCGGGAAGAGCAAGAAGCGGAGGCGGAGGCCAGGGAATTGGATGTCGCTATTGTGGAACTGCAGGCCAAAACGGAGGATGCAAGAAAAAAGAATGAAGAAGAAAAGAAAAAGAAGGAGGAAGCCGCGGCTAACGCCAAGGCAGTGAAGGAGACAATCGATAAGTTGGAGAAACAAAGAAAGCAGGAACTCCCACCGACTACAAAGGAGGAGATCCACGGAAGGAAGTGTACTGAGACTCCCAAAGGAGTCCCAGATGCCAGCTAGAAACCAAAAGGTATCTACACGGCCAAACACCGCGACCGAGGAGACCCTCTGGCGTTGACAGACATCAACCAAATGGAATGGGAACTCTTTGATGGAATCAAGTATGAGCACACCTCGACAGCGGAGCTCATGGAAATGGAACTCGTACGAAACCCGTACAGGCAAAGCAAAGATCTCTACCTATATCGCGATGCCCAGGGTCCATACCGCATGGAGCGAGCATTCGGTTGGACCAAACAACGCCCACGGGATTATGCCTTGGTGGGAGCAGTGGCTATGGATTTCTACGCCAAGCGAGGAGAGACCATTAAGGAAACCAGTCTCTACGAGATCAACGGCATCATCGAGGCGATACAGACAGAAGCCGATCTGCTACCAGAAGATGAAGAGGAACACCGGCAACTGGTGATAGAGAAGTTGCCGAAGAAACACTGGGATCGCATCAACGTTTTCAGCAAGAAAGACTCAGATACCCTCCCAGAGATTAAAGAAAGGATCAACCACAAGATTGAGCTTGAGGAAGGGAAGAGTCCCCAGGATCTCAGATACAACTCGTTGTACAAGATGACTCTGGAGGAGCTAGAGGAATGTCGTCAATACATTACTGAAAGCCTTCAAAAGGGTTTCATCGAAGCAAGCTCAGCACTATGGGCAGCCCCTGTTCTGTTTGTTCCCAAAGCTAACGGAGGTCTGCGTTTCTGCGTGGATTACCGTAAACTCAACGCATTGTCGAAGAAGGACTGATACCCCCTTCCACTCATCGATGAGACACTGGCCCGCATTAGCCAAGCCAAGGTCTTCACGAAGGTAGATATTCGACAAGCATTTCACCGTATCCGAATGCATCTAGATCACGAAGACTTGACAACGTTCCGTACGAGGTACGGAGCTTACAAATACAAGGTGTTACCATTCGGCCTAACGGGAGGACCGTCGTCCTTCCAAAGGTTTATCAACGAAGTCTTGATGGGCTACCTCGACAACTTCTGCAGCGCCTACATCGACGACATCTTGATCTATTCCGATAACCAGGAGGACCATAATAAACACGTCGATATGGTGCTACGACGCCTCGAGGAAGCTGGGCTGCAAGCCGATATCAAGAAGTGCGAGTTCAGCGTAACCAAGACCAAGTTCTTGGGTTTCATTATTGGGACCGACGGTATCTCAGTGGACCCAGAGAAGGTGGCAGCTGTAAAGGACTGGAAAGTGCCAACAACAGTGAAGAGTGTGCAGGCTTTCCTAGGTTTCTGCAATTTCTACCGGAAGTTCATCAGAGACTTCAGTAGAATAGCTAAGCCCCTGACAGACTTGACGAAGAAGGATTTGGCCTTCAAGTGGGATGACCGTTGCGAAGAAGCCTTTGATACACTGAAGAGGAGTCTTCTCAGCGCGCCAGTACTTTGTCATTTCAACTACGAAAGGGAGACACGAATCGAGACGGACGCCAGTGATGGAGTATATGCTGGAGTAATGAGCCAACTTCAAGAGGACAGCGAATGGCACCCGGTGGCGTTCTACTCAGAAACCATGAACTCAGCCGAGTTCAACTACCCTGTTCATAACAAAGAGCTGATGGCCGTGATGAAGGGTATCGAGCAATAGCGACTAGAACTCAAGGGAACCAAACCATTCACAATTTTCACGGATCACCAGGCACTTGAATATTTCAGCACGAAGAGGGTTCTCAACGGCAGACAGGTGCGATGGTCGGAAACCCTATTAGAATACCAATTTTGAATGACTTACTGATCAGGCAAGGACAACGTAGCGGCAGATGCGTTGTCTCGCAAGCTGGAAGACCTGAAGATGGTCAAGGACAAGAAGGAGGATCAGTTTACCCTGCGAATGCTTAAACCCGCCGATGACGGATTCTTCACCTTCGCTGGCGATAAACCCACAGAGCCCGAGGAGCGAGAACCCCCAGCTGATTCG